>JACDOX010000018.1:4694902-4845290 GCA_014549065.1 Cardinalis cardinalis
GCGGGTACGTGGGGCAGCGGCGGAGAGCGCGCGTTGCCGCGCCGGGGGCGGCGGGCGGGTGGCGCGGCGGGCAGCCCGTCCGGTGTGGGCGCTGCGGCCCCGGCCGCGTCCGGAGGGAAAAGTTACGGCGGCTCCGGAGCCGGGCGAGCGGTGCACCCGCGGGGGGCGGCAAGGGCCGGGCGACCTCCGGCCAAGCGCCCTTTTGTTCGCCGCAGCCCGGAGAGGCGGCGACCCGGCGGTGCCCGAGCCGGCGGGGCCCTGCGGAGCGCGGCTGGGCGTGGCTGGCGGGCGGGCAGACAGACAGACAGACAGCCGGGCGCTTGTCCGCCGCCGAGCACCGCTCCGCCGGTATGTCGAGGAACTTGCTAGAACTGAGTTTGACAATGAAGCGCTAGCGCAGCCCTCCCGCCTGCCCGGCCGCGCCGCCAAGGTAAGTTTTTTCCTGAGCGGCGGGGGCGGATGGCCCCCCAGTGCCCCCTGTGCCTGCAGGCAGAGGAGCGGGAGGGTCCCGACTACACTTCTCCAGATCAAACCTTCCTCCCCTGAATGGTGTTYGCTTTAATGCTGCTCATCTTTCTGCAAAGGCATGGCTTCGTTCTACGGATGTTCCGCGACCGGTATGGTTAGCGGCTGGGGATGTAGTAAAAGTATTTATACTTGCAAATAATAATGGGAGGATTAATGGGAGGATTTGGTATGGAGCGCACGAAAATGCGTGTTACCAGGCAAATAAACACCACTTTTTTCCGTCTTTTAACTAGAGTTATTTTATAAAAAGCACTTGTAGTTACTTGAGGAGTTCAGCTATTGTTCGCARTTGTTATAATGAGCAGCTATGTATTTTTATTAAAATATCACTAAATTTGCACTGTGCTTCGAAGCCCAATGGTTTTTTTCGTGTTCAGGAGAAAAGGGATGCTGAAGACAACATCCAAGTATGGTTAGAAAACCTTCAATTACTACACACTAGATACTTGAAAGCTGTTGTGCTCCTCTGTTAATATGAAAGAGCCTTTGCCCTAAAACGGAAAGATTGAGAGAAATGTATTTTGTTCTGGTGCTTGCAAGATGCTTAATCAGCGGCCGACTTTTTACGTCAGGTTGGTACTTGTTATGGGCTGTTTTGTAGAGCATCTCGAGCACACCTGCTCATCTCACTGTCTACACAGTGAGACCGCATCTTAGTGATGGTTAGAGAGCTGGCTTGAAACTGTGAGAGCCTTAGGCTGGAAAGGTCGACCTGGATGATGGCACGTTTGCATAACTTTCCAGCTTGCCACAGGCTTCCTTAAGGAGACATCAGAAAACTCTTTACCTGCACTTACCAGTGGGAGAAAATGCAATTTGAAGTCTCTGGTTAAGAATAGACCTTTTCAAAGTAAAAGCAAATCAGTACTTTTAGGATCTAAAGTTTGTGTTGTTTTGTTTTTCTTTTTTAACTGAACGTCTGACCTTTTTTCAGACTAGACATGACATGCCCTGTTTTTATTGCAGAGAGGAGGAGAACTTGAAAGCTTTATTTGCAAAACTTGGACTTTAGATGCAATAAAAATAATCAAAATAGCAGAACTGTTTCTGTTACCTGTCCCTCCTTTGATGTTTCCTCTTTCTAGGTTCCTCTTACAGARCAAGCCTCCCTCCCCCAGTGGCAAAAATTCCTCTGAGCTGGGTCTGACTGTAGGTCTTTTTTTGTTATATTTGTGTTACATACATGTAGCAGATACCCACAAAGGTTTGCTGGAGAACTGATGTAGGAACATATGCAGTGGCATTTATTGGCAAGGATGCATGTTCATTTGGGATCTCATTAAAACCATGAAAATCCGCTGTGAATGTAAGAACCTGGGATAGATAGATCTCAGTGTAGTGTTAGAATAAACTCAGCTGTTTTCTTCTCTGTGGTTCTGTGCACTTCCTCTCAGCAGCAGAAAATCAGGAAGTTTATGTTTGGGATTTATTGGGATACCTGGGATTGTTGTGGCCTTTTTTTTTTTGATTTTTAAAAAATATACATGCTTTTGATAGACCTGGATAATTCGCTTACGGAGAAGAATGTATATGGCGCCTTCTTATCTACAATTGAGTATTATTTTTACCTGTACAGTTTTATATGTATATACACATGGGCAGAGACACGTGTGCCTGGTCACTGTAGTAGCTTCCACRTGCTGAATGCTGTAGAGCGTTTTCCCCAAGAGCTTGCTGCAGCTGGCCTGGGGGATGACTTGACTGGTGACCTCAGCTCCTGGCTAGTGTGTTGGCAAGTGTCCAAGGCCATGGTGAAAATGGCTGCATTTGGTAGACCTGATGGGGAGAAGTGAAACTAAACCCTGTACAAGCTGACTTGAGTTTGAAACACTCCTGCAGTGTTCCTTGTGGTCTATTTAGGTAGCTTATTTCAATCTTTGTAATTAATTTCTGACTATCGTGCCCCAGTGGGTGAGAAGCGGGGCATGGTGCCTGCATATTTTTGGTTAGCTTGGCAAGACATGGGATGCATCCGGAGAAGGAATGTGAATCCATTTCTGTTGTGCATCTGTTATCATCCATGGCTGGAAATGTCATGTAAACATCTGTTTCTGTGGTTTGTCTTCCTCCTTTAGTCCCTAGAAGTCTCCTTCAGAATTTGGTATGTGCTTTGGGGGGCTATTACTTGAATGGGTCTGATGGTGTAGTGTTATGACTACTCTTCAGAAAATACCAGGTAATTTGATAGCAAAGAATGTTGTATTCAACCAAAATGTAAAACTTAATATTTGGTTAAGTATAGGTATAATTCTCTCAGCGCCTTTATAACAAAAAATGTACTGTTTTGTCTAGATCAGTGGTAGTGTTGTGTTGTAGTTGGTGACTTCTTTCATTATGGACAGGAAAGGACTGAGCCAAAACTTGCTATTTGCGCATGTTGCTTAATCTCTCACTCCCACAATTTTTGTGGGAGCTATAGCTAAGGGGGCTGGGGGGCTTTTGAATTCTACAGAGAGGGGAACCTCTGAAATTGTGTGGTGTGTCTCTTTTCTGAAGATTTGAAGTGCCTGTAATGCTCAAGGCTTCATGTAATTGGAGACATAAATACAATTTTTACATACTTTACTTAAAATGGAAACTAACAAGTTAATAATAGCTCTTATCGGGGGTATTTATGTAATGGAAGCCAACAGATGCTATTTGCATCTTGAAGAGCTGATGTACAAAATGTTATGTCAAGGCCCTGGCAGGTTTTATGCTGGTGGAGGCTGGGTCAGGTGGGAGTGGGAGATGCTGGAGATCTGGAGGGCTTGATGGCACCTCTGAAAAGTGGGATAACTGTATGAAATTTTACATTTTAGCACATAGCCTATTTTAATCTAATGCTGCTAATAAAAAGGATCGTGTTTTGATTTGAGAACTGATTTCTTTTATATTTATTCATGTTAAATGATCAATTACACCTGTCACTTTAAAAGTACTTTTCTTTATGCTGTTTTCCAGCTACAGCTACACGTCTGATGAGCCCCTAAAAATTTTGTCTCTAAGTACTCTTTTTATTGATACTTCAACTTATTTTGACTAAAAGAAGATATCTGGTAAATAAGTTTCAGAAATGTAACATGACAAACCGAGTGTTACTTTCTGTGGAAAGATGCCGATGTAATTACCAAGCACCTCCCTGTTTCCCTGGGCTGTTCGCTCTTTCTTATTCATTTGCTCCCAAGTTACCCTTTTCTAGATGACATCTGAACTCTTCCAACATTTAATATCTTATTTTTGTGTTTAGGAGACCAAGAATTTAGGGATTAGAGCAGTTTGGGATGCGTGATCTTGGACCTAAGGAATGCTCCTGCATTTGTAGAGCAGTAATGCAGGCTTTACTTGGATTTAAAGGAATGGAAGAGRCCTCAAGCTGTGAGCATGACTGCAGAGACTCCACTGGTGCTTGCTTAGTCGCCCTCTTCAGAGAAGCAGGAGGAGGTGGGAGGATAAGCTCGTGACTGCTGATGCTATTTGTTATAACTTTCTCCTGGGTTAAATACTGGGATGCTTGCCTTAGCTTGTTAAACTTTGTTTGAAAACTTTGGAGTGCTTTTCTTCTTCAAAGTACACCTGTTACAGTATTAGGTTAAAGAGCTGTGCTTCCTGATTATTGAATTGAATGGTGAAGATAACAAATCGTGTCGTTAATGTCTCTTTGTGTTTTAATTAGAGCTCTAGGAGATGTTAAAAAACAGGTTTATGCCACATGCCTGACTGGTTGCTAAACTGAATATGCTTGTCACACAGTCTTGGGGGAATTATGTATTATTTTGCTAATCTACTGTTCTGGGCTTCCCCCAGCCCCCTTTCCTTCCTTTTTCCTTTTTTTCCTACCTTGCTCTAAAAAGTTATTCTTGAATATTTTCTGAGGGTCTGTCTTACCTGCTTAAATCTTCTGACTGTTGATAGCCTTTGCTGGTGAAAGGCTCAGGCTCTTGCTCATGTCTTAAAGAGCAGTTTCATGCCTGCACAAGTGGTTTGGTGCACAGCAAGTCCAACAGCTTCCAAGAGTTAGCGTAGTGCAGTGGGTGAGTAGAGGCTGGGATGCCTGAGATCCTCCAAAGAGAGGGGTGATACCCCACACACCAGGAGCTGCAAAGTGAAACAACTGACCAGGAATATTTATTGTAAGTAGGTAATTTTGTTTGACTGTGTTATGAAGAGTTTTCCAAGCTGTTTTTTATTTTCAGGTAGTTCTTGGTTTCAAATATGCTGTTGGGTTGATGACAAAATAATGAGAGGAGAATTGCATAGGAGAAGTTCTGCCTGGGTGTTGTCTTTTAATTGTGCTATATAGTTTATGATGTAATATTGAATGGCTGAAATTCTTAATTCTATAGATAAATGATGGATTTACTACAAGTTCTAGACAAGAGCTACAGTAACATGGCTGTTCACAAGCCCTTGAAAACCATAACTAAACTATGAGCTTTCATTCATACTTAAGAATGTAAGTCTTGGTTTAGCAGACCAGACAGTTTTAAAATAGTGATTACTCTATAGACTGTGGTGGTATGGAGAAAATGACTACTTTTAGTGTGCAAATATTTAAATCTTCCCCTACATATCAAGTATAGCAGAATAAAAWGGTTGTATTTTCTATCTGCTGACAAGTCAGAAAACCTGACATCTTGAGCTGCTGGATACAAAAGTGTGTAGGAGAAGTGTCTGCTCTGTCAAGGGAGGAAGCAAATGTCCCTAGTGGGAATCCTTGTGTTTAATTCTCTTTATTTGTTCTGCTTTTAACTGCTTGTACTTATTTAATATTTTTTCAGTGTTAATTTGCAAGCTTTGCTAGGAAAGTGGCTCTAGAGGACTCATCATAGGAAATAGTGTCTGTGTCCTGTACAGGTTTTGGCTTTAATGAAAAAACAAGCCAACTGAGGACCTTGTGGAGCTGAAATACTCAGTGTGTGAGTGCTTTAGGGACACACAGGAAAATGTTAGGCTCAGCAGTTATCTGGCCAGGAGGAGCCTCAGCAGAGATGTAGGACTAATACCTCTCCCACTTTTATTAATACCTGGATAGAAAGAGCCATAATAAAGTGGTGCTCTTCTTCCTGCTTTCATACTAATAGACTCTTTTCCCAGCAGGAAAATAGTGACTGAAATAGTGATAACGAGTGATCACTCTGCAGTGCAATGTAAATTTGTTAGCTGTTGTTTGATAGGAGGGAGGATAAAAATGCTCATTTCAAGCACATAACAGCTTTTTATGGTAGCTTTTTTTTTTTTTTTTTTCAAGAACTGCTGACCAGAGCACTGGAAAAGGAAGGGGTACTGCTTGTCAGCGTTGCTGCTATGCTTTGACATTGTTAACCTTGTTTGGGGGAGTTCCAGCAACTCTTCAGCTTGGGCCTAATTCAAGAGCAGTTGTGTTCTTTTACAAAAATCAAATTGCTTGTCATTTAAGTAACTGAAAGGGGGATACTTAAACCTGATAATGAAGTTGCAGTCTTCCTTATGTTAACAATGTAATCATTTCCATTGTAGCATGAAATGAGCAATCTTAAGAAGTAAGTGAAGCATTTTGCTTGACAAATTTGAGCTTGCAGCTCTGCAACGAATGTGCTAGGAGTGAGGGGGGAACCAAAAAGTTGATCTTAATGTAAGGTACATGTTTGTGAACAACAGTGTTGTAATGGCTGTTGGCATACCTAGGAAGTAAAATTCACTTTTTGTTATGGTACTGATTCTTGTATGGAAGATATTTTTTCAAAATATTATGTCTGTATAACAGATACTAATTTTCTTCACTTTCTTTGGTTAGTGCTTCTTCACTTTTTGGGGCCAAAGAAGAAAAAGATGAAAAAACCCGTGGGAAGAAATAATTCCATATTTTTATATAAATAGAAATGATGCAAAATGATTTCGTATGCCGTTTGCAACTGGTATCCATAAATTCAAGTGGTTTCATTTTGATCCTTGTAGTTTTGTACTTTTTAATGATTCATACTATAATTTCCAGTAATATTTTATGAAAACTGTGAAAGCTGTTTTTTATTCAGGTATTTTTCAGATGCCTAAGTTTGCTCCAATTAGTACTAAACATATTTTTGATCCAAATTCTTACATAGATAGCTAGTGTACAAAGAGTTTACTTAAAAGGGCAGCTGAATGAGATTTTGCCAGTGACTAGCAGGTTACATAYATGTGTGTTTCTGCAGTTTTGATGGAGATCTGACTTGCCTTATTTGATTGTATACACCTATACAGGGACAGAATATCTGTGGTATAATACTGTGGAAAATGGGTCTCTGCTCTGAGCTCCAGGAAAGAGGAGGTTAAACTTTGTTTCAGTACTTAGTATTCTTAGTAGTCTTTCTTGTTGCTTAAAACGGAATACATACAGATCTGATGCATGATGTTTTCATTTTTCTTCCTCTGTAAATGCCATAAGACTTCAGAAGGTGGGGCATAAGTTATTAGAAAGCTCGCACTCCTGCCAATCAGCTCAGTATCAGTCAGAGCCCTGTGACTCCCATTACATGGATTAAACTGGCTTAAGTGCTGTCTTAGATCCTTTGTTTGGCATCTTCTTGTACTTGTTCTAGATTTGCAGAAGCCTCTRTATGTAACAGCAAACAGGGATGTGCATTAATTTACTGAAATCTAGTAGCTTTTGCAGGTGCCACTTCATTCTCTAAGATTATTGAACTACTTTATTTTCTGTGTTCACTTCTGTGTGCTTGACTTCTACATCTGAATCAGTCCATTTTTAAGTGTGAATCAGATAAGAATTGGAAAAAAAAAGTCTGAAGAAACTTTAGGGAAAAAGTAAAGCCTCAATTGCTGATGAGAACTTGAATGTGATTTGTAGTTTTTACTTATCTCTCTCAGCCATCCGTGTCTTTGAAGCCTTTGTAGTCTCCCTTTGGCCCTCCCCTCTTCTTTTTTACTTAACTTTCCAAAATTTTCCCTATTATTGGAGAAATCGGTGTTTCCAGCGAGTATCTCACAGTCTTCTTGGGACCCTATAAATCATCTAGGTAAAATTAAATCTGTCTCCTGTACAAGACTACAGGCAGTGTGGACTTCCAGATTGTTTGCAGTCAACCTGRAAGAATTTTGGCAGACTTGTTTTTTGGTGTAAGTTTGCTCAGTCTGATAAAGGGGGCCTTTTCCTTCATCAGTATTTTTTTGTAAGTTTTTTTTTGTGGCTGGTACATTTGTGGGAGTTTACATATGTGTATGTACAAAAGCGTCATGCACAGCAAATTCAAGTTGTATTTTTAAAAATTCATTAAAAGAAGCATTTGTGATGTTAAACTTTTTTCCTGGTGAATGCTGATATTGGTGTGATGACTATTTAGCTAGTGTTTAATAAGAAACCCTTCTGTGTTATGCCTTTACATAGGTAAATTTTGCTTGGTTAAGGAAGTTAATTCCATATGTTGAACTTAAACACACATCAGCAATGTTATTTACTTTGGTACAGATAATGAGTGTGTTTAAAAACAAAGTTGCTTTTATACTGGGAGGAACTACTAGAAAAAGTAAAACAGCGGCAAAGTGTTGGTTTAGTGGAGTAACTTTTAAAACATTTTAATGCATGCTGGTTACATGTATCAAACCCTTTTTTAAGCATTTGCTGCCCTAAGATAATTTTTTTGACAAAATGCTATTTTTCTTTCTCCCTTTAAATAATTTCAGGGAATCTATCCTAAGCTCATTCTATCAAAGAAGTTAGCTTTCATAACGGCTTGAAGGTGTTACTGTTGTAATGATCTGACTGGTCATGTACACCGAATGCTGAGGCGGCATTAGTGTCAGCCTTTGCACGAGGGCTGTACAAGTTGAGCCACCTTCACTCTGTACCAGATTCCTTTGACCATAACAAAGYGTCTTTAGATCTATCTTTTAGAGGATTTAATGTCACATTAGGGTGCTCTGTGTCACCTCTGCCTGTTTGTGGTCTCTTATAGGTTCACAGGGATTTAATCAGTCAGAATTGTGGATTTAACTGCATGATGGCAATTCTCAAAGGAGACAAAGCTCAGCTCCTTTGTTTACTTCTGCTTTTGAGCTTTCCGGGTCTGGCAGGATTATTGACGTTTTTGTGCTTCAGGTAAGCAGAAGTAATGTAAAAGGTATTRAGGGAGCAAACCTATTAAGGCAAGTTTTCTCTTTTATTTTATTTTTTTTTTAATGCCGGTGTATTGTGAAGGGCAGTGTTACCTGCTGTCCTTGGAACTGGTGGAAGCCCATCCATAATGACATGGCTGGAAAACTATCCAAGTCTAGTTTTATCCCTTACTAAGCAATATCAGAAGTTTTGCCTCTGTAAAGGCAACAGCTTTGTGTAGTGGAAGTCCTACATTAATAAACTACAAGAAAACAGAAAGATCTAAATATTTTAGACAATTCTGGTAAAGGTTTTTCCTTTTGACAGTAAGTTCTTCTGACAGTGGGTGCTTTAAAAAAGAATAGTTTTTGTGCTTTACAACTTGGTCTTGCAATCCCCCACCTTTCCCCAATATATTTGCATCAGAAGATTTTAAGAAGAAATAAGCTCAGTTTTGTAATTTAGGAATTCTGATCACAAATTCGTCAGATAAATATTTTGCTAATTTCTGGCTTTGTTTTGGCACTGGCTTTAATTCCCATTGACTCCACCAAGACCAAAGTTTCCCTGCTTTTTTCTCAGGGTTTGTCATGTGTTTTGTCTAACTGAGTAGGAATGACTTTGGAAAAGGATTTACACAAGTTTCTCCTTCATAGCAGTAAAAAAAACCCAGCACAACCCTTTCCAACCATTTAAGATTGTCTTCAATGAAGAAGGCATATTTGGTTGCTGCTATGGGATTTGCAGCCGCAGAGGATGAAGGTGATGAAGTCTTGTTTACTGTGTTTTAGTGTCTGCTGCTTCATTAATCGTCATTTGATTGTGCTCCAAGCCTTGTGTTTTTGTGGTCTAAGGGCAAAGCTTGGGTGCTTTATTTATTTATGCAGTTTCTTTGTAGGGAAAGGTGACAGTTTAAGTGCTGGTTTGATGTCTGACCATGAAGGAACAGAGAGACCTTCCTTATGAAAAATCACAAATACCAATGTGCTAGGTTTAATAAAGGATATCAAAAGTACTTTAAATCACTGTGATACTCAAGTGAAGTTAACACTGTTACTTTTYCTTGCCCCCCTTTTTTTTTCCCCTCTGGGAGCTGACATTCAGTTAAATACTGACTAAATGGTTTTATGTGAYGTGAGCTGTTTATGAGGGTTATTTTTCTGTGGCCACTGAGACCACCTTAAGGGCCAGGAGTATTCATTATCTACACTGCTCTTTACTCAATTTCTACATAGCTGGAGCGTTTGAAGAAAGTCAAAAGCGTGTGCTCTGTAGCCTTTCTGAAGCCCTGTGTTGTACACTGCTGAGCCTCACAAATTAGTGTATCCAGAAAAGGAGACAGAATCTTTTCTTGCTGTCATCCAGTTGTGAGATAACTTTCCTCCTGTAATCCAGGCATAAATTATTCTCAGTCTTTTTGCTTGTAGTTTCCTTTTTTTCCTATTTGCATTGACTAGGATAGGAACAGAGGCTCAGCAGGCTCATTTGGTGTGTAAAAGCGGGTGGTGGTTTGAGCCATGAGCTCCTCTTGACACTCCCCAGCAACTGGTGGTTGGTCATCCTGCAAGTAAATGCTTGAAGCAAAGCGTCACGACATAGATAAGACATGCTTGTACAGAGTGGTCTTCTGGTGAAGTGATGGGAATGACCTTAGATGCTTAAGTGCTCTAGGTAGGCAGCAGCAGAGTTGTGCAATGGAAAAGGCAGAAAGTGTGGGCAGACTCTTGGCGGACCAGAGAGGAGGGTTGGGAAGATGGGGTGAAAACTAAGGACAGCCTTTGAAGGTATGGCAAGTGCTGCCACCTTATGTGATGCTGAATTTGATGCCTGAAAAGCACATATGAGGAGAGGAGGAAGAAAGGTTCCAGAATGTGTCTGATTCTTGAAGGTATCCTTTACAGGACTGCMAATCAGTAGTTGAATCTGTGAGAAGAGAGAGTTCTGGCATCATTCCCTATTTGGTGTGTGAACTGGCTGTCCTGAACATGCTGGGCACTTTGAATCTCACTGTAAATACCTTTCCACTTGCTGGGTGGGGAGTTAAAACCTTGTAGAGTTTGCTCTTTGTTGTTCCAGAGCTCTAGCTTGAGTACATTTTGGTATTACTTTGGACCAAAGTTTAAATATGTCCCTTCGTATTTTATATTGTCGTTGTGTGGAGGATCCACATACTGCTTTTAGCATTTGTAACTCTCTTTTGTGTGTGGTGGGGTCATGGAACTTGCTGTGAAGAATATGGAAGTGGCATAGCTGTGCCATCAGAAACAKAACGTCTGTAATCTTACCGTACTTTAGAAGTTCTCACACTTCAATAGTTTTATTTTTTATTTTAAGATCTCCACTAAAGGTCTGTGTACAAATATAGTTGCATTAAATAATAGAATTTGGCTATGGAAAAAGATGCTTCTAGGTCATCCAGATTATTGCTTCTGAAATGTTTGTTTGAACCACCCTTCAGAAAATAGCATGGAACAGTACTGCCAWCATTCAGCTACAGGAAATGCACATGACCACATCTGTTTAGTACAGGAGGTAGAAGTCAAATGAAGTGGGTTAATACTTGAAATCCAACTGGCCGGCATGTGGCTGTGGCTAACAGCAGGACATGTAATGATCTCCTTCCCCAGTAGCTGCATCCATTTTGTTTTGCTCCAGATCCTCATAAATAGCTTGTTTTTGCTGCTCTGTGGCTCTTAGACCTGTTTTCAAGTTTCTGGTAGCAGGTAGTGCCAAAATACTTCTGTTCTGCCTGTACCCCATTCCAGGCTTTGTGGATCAGGAGGCCTCCTGCCAGTTTCCTATGTTTTTATCTCAGTTTAGATCTTGTTTTGCAGCCTTCTGCCTCATGCATTTGTATCTCTTTCTGCTACATTCCTCTGCCTTGAGGTGCATCATGCTGCAAGGATTACTCACTCTTCAGAGAGAGATGCATCCTGCACCAGGCTGAGGTAACACATCACCTTAACGTTTTGTCCCGCAAAAGAGGAGCAGGGATCTGAGCTGCTGTGCACTAACTGTCCTTGCATGCAGCTGTACACTGTAGCATCTGTCAGGGATATCTGTAGATAGATAGGTAGATAGATAGATCCCTCAGTCTCTGATGTAGGGAAGAGAGATGGAATGGTGGAAYAGCTGCCTGGGATTGCTTTGCTCTCACCAGCATGCAGTGATACACGTGAGTTCTGTGGCTGTCTGATGCACAGTACTTGCTGCTCTGCATGTCTGCATGGTGAGGTGCAGCCCTCAGCACAGACTGTCCCAACAAACCACTTCGTGCAGAGCTCTTTATACTCAAGTCCCATGTATTGTTGCCTTGCCCTCCGGCTGCGTTGAGAAGAGCTGAGCTCTGCGGAGCATGTTGTGTTGGCAGCACAGCARCCAGGACTCTTGTCCAATCTTTGTTTAAACGTCAAGAGCTGCAGCCTCCAATCCTCCCCCTGGGGACATGGGTCAGCAGTTCTCACTCTCAGGATGTTTCCTTAATGCTAAGCCTAAACCTTTTGGGTTTTGTCTTCAATGTATCCCATTACATTTCATCTCTTACAGATGCAGGCTTTTGTTTGACTAATTGTAATCTCCTATCTGTATATGAAAAATGTAAACAACTTTGCATCTTWAAGTAGGTGTTTGTTTGTGTTGGTGTTAGTAGCTTTTCCCTGTAAGGGCAGTTTTTTCAGCCTGACTCAGTTTTTTGCATGTGTGTGTTACTTATGTTGTGTAACAATGATTTTCAAGTAATCAATAAGATGTTTTGAGTGTTTTGCAGAATGGTTGGCACTATACACAAGCTAAATAGCTTCTRTGTTGGATCACCATCTGAGTGCCTGGGGCCCAGGACTTCAGAGCATTTAATAAAATGTCTTGATGTTACTTGTTAGTTGCCTTATGAAACCTATCCTTCTAGACATCCTGCTGCATTGTTTGTCTGAAGGTGGGGTAAGCTGCTGTGGGAAATTTTTTTCCCAGCAAGTTTTAATTGGTTGCTGGGAATTACTAAATCACTGGCTGTTATTAAGAATAGGCTTGTTGCTGCATCAAGGTGTCACAAAATAGTTTTGTGACAGTGGGAAGACGTGAAGGTGCTAGAGAGTTGCAGTCTTTACTAAATGCTTTCAGCGTCTCTGATCTAGCTTAAGGTGAGATGGACTGTCTTTAGAGTTTTACAATGAAATTGTGAATTTATGCTGAATTACTTTGTTGGCTAAGCCAGTGTGGAAGAGGGATAAAAAGCTGCGGAGTGCTCACTGTAGTCAGGACTGTTTAGAAGCTTGAGAAGAAGAGGAAGAATAAACAACAAATCAGTTTATTACAAGCAGAAATCCAACACTGTTTGCCTCAAAGATTTTGTAGGGKTTTTACAAGACTTTTCTTAAAGCTTACTGACTTTTTCTTTGCTACATCTAATCACTGTAGGATAAATATTGCCTGGAAATAGCTCTTCAGTTAAATATGATGGGTACTGTTTTGGTATTTGGATACTTGTTCTGATTTTTTAAGAACTATAAGGGAAAGAGTACCATTACTATCCTGTATTTATAATCTTAAAGACTATTGGCTTTATTTATTTTTCTGTCTTGGTAGTATTAATTTTTTGACCTGCCTTTTGTAAGAGATCTGTGTGATGTTTACTGGTAGTCCATGGGGAGCTGTCTGTATGTGCTAGATATCTGAAACAATCTGTAAAAAACCAGGAAATGATAAATTTTTCTAATACCTTTCCCACCTAAGCAGTGTTATATCCCTGGGATTATTTATGAAGGAAATGTGAAGCCTCACAAGACCAGCTTTCTAATTCAGTTTTGGAAGTAATTTGTGAGGTAGGCATTGCACAGTAGAGGATGCAAGTTATCAGGCAATCCATATTATCAGAAGCTAGCTAAGGAAGCATGGATTAGCTGAAATGCTCACAGGAATGTTTGTAGCTGCTGAGAGAAACTGAGAGGATAATTGCTAATTAGTTTCAAACAAGACAGGTGAATTAATGTTTGCAATTAATGATGTGGGTGAAGGAATGAGGCCTCTGTTCTTTCAATACCTGAATCAAGCTGGGTGGAGCTGCATGTCTACTTGAGGAGATGCTTTGAACTCAGTTGCTTTGACTGACTGGAGATGGAGTCTGGAAGGAGGGGTTGGATGGGGCTTAGCAGGGCATGGAGGGGCAGCTCTGTGACATAAAGGTTTGGCTGCATGCCTGCAGGCTGGGGGCAGTGGGCCCCAGCAGCAATAATTGCTCACAGCCAGGACTTGAGACAACAGTCATGCTGTTGCAAAAGCAAATGCACTGGAGTTTATATGTAGGATTATTATCTGCAACTCATGTGACAGTAAAGGATATTTTTCTGTTAAAAGAGAATAGCATTTTTCCTGTAGGGGAAGATTCAGATGGGAAACTTTGTTGAGGATATCACAACTTCATACTGGTTTTGTGTGCCAGCCCAGGAAAGGGTGGTGGACAGCAGCARCAAGAAGAATCAGAAATGTAGAAGACATGTCCTATAAACAGAGGTATGAGAGAACTGGGTTTTATTTAGTCTGGAGAAAAGACAAGGACCTACTGACAAGAGAGTTAAGTTGGTGTTCAAACTGTGTCAAGAAGAAAGAGGTGAGATCATCAGGGTCCAGTGCTAGGAGAGACCTGGTAGAGGCTCGAGCAGCATGGGAAAAGGTGTGCTTAAAGTGCTGGGACAAACTTGCTGCCAGTAAGGGTCACACAGCGTGGAAGGAGCTCCCCTGGAGAGGCTCAGGAGCCTCTGTAATACAGAGTCTGAGTTCTCAGTCCTACCTGGCTGTCCTTTTTCAGGACCCTGGCAGATCTTTATTCTGCGACCAYCTCTGTTTTTGCAAATGGCAGTGCCGTGTGTGGGATGGTTGATGAGAAAAGCACGAAGCTCTATTTTCAACCAGTCCAATTCTTGTTTTGGTGGCTTGGCTCTTGGTAAGCACTGTGGTAAATTACAGAGAGAGCGATAGTATAGCAGTAGTGATAACTACAAAAATAGATCTGTGTTCCAAGTGGCCTTCTGTTGTTATAAGTTGTATTTTAAGAAATAAATCTTGCTGATGCTTTTTTCCCTGGTGACGCTTAGTTTCCAGGCAGTATTTATGAAAAGCTACTGTGCATTTCTAAGTTTGTTTTCTGTGTCTACACTGTCCTTTAGCTCCTATAATTTTTTTTTTGTTTCTTCATGCCTGTTGCTGGCCCATTGCTTTTTCAAATGCATCAGGAGAGTAGGAGTTAAGTCTGTTGGCTGTCTGTGTGGAAGGGAGGGGTGAGCATCTTCTGTGTATTCTTTACCTTGCTCCTGAACTTGCTTCTCACAGGGAGGTTGGTATTCTTCCATTTTTTATAATCTGTTGAGGAAGAACTCCCTGATCATTAACAGGAGGTTACTTAATTTAGAGTTTCTCAATCAATATGTTGAGACAGCTTTTAAAGCTTTTAGAACAAGGAGGGGGGAAATAGTATTTTGTGGGGGCAACTGTATTTTTCATCCCATTGTGTATATTTGTTCATGGTTGTGAAATAAGTAAAGTTGYGACTGAAGATTATGACTATACTATAAGGATTAGAGAAAGAAAACAGTTTTTAGTTGAACCTTCCAGTATTTCAGAGTTCATCTTGGCATTTGACTGAGCAAATAAATGTGTTTTTAATGAAGAGTTCAAAAATATTTTAGTTTTGTGGTTCAGCTGAGAGGCAAAAGCTGTGGTTTTGTTCACACTTAAAAGTTGTAGGCTGTGTTGCATTTTAATGATGCCATTTGAGCTGCCACAACCAGGGCTTTGCTTATGTTTCTATGGCAAACTTATATTAAATGGGTTCAATTGGGACGTTAAAGAATTATCCCATAATGAAATAAGTCATAAGAAAATTTCATTTAAAGTCATGTTTGGAAACTTAGCCAGCCATTTATTAATTATTTACTTATTTTCTGCACTTGCCAGTGCATTTTGTGGGTGAGGCTCTTGGCATTTCTTAGCTGGAGGGTAGAGGCAGAGTACCAGGCAGGGTAGTACCAGCAGAGCAGCTGTTTAAGTGAGCCCCTCTGGTCACCCCCACTCCCTGTGTGCCAGGTGTTCCTGCTGCCCCTGAGCTGGTCCCTCTGGATGGAGCTGGGAGGCTCCTGCCTGGGCCCTGTGCATTGCTTCAGGCCACGTGTGTGGTGGCAGTGGTGGCCGAGTGTGTCTACTTATCTCGAGTTAAAAACCCGACCCACATAGTGTGATTCATGTTTCAACAACCTTGGCTCTGGTGCTGCTTTGATCTACAGATCTTCTTGTGTTGCTCAAAGTTGATTGCTTAATGTGGGGTATAGCCAGAGAATATCAGGAAGATGGGAAGAGGAAGATTTAAAAAAAAGAAACAAACCCCCAAACCACCCAAGCACCTCTGCTGCTCCAACCCCCCCAAAAAAAACCCCACCAAAACAAAACGCCAAACAGAAACACAAAAAAACGCCCAAAAGTATAACTTTAAATCAAATAGAATTAGTAGAGCCAAAACTTCAAAATTTTGCATAGTCAACATACAGGAGCTGTAATATATTATGTGTTCTCCTTTTCTTCCCTACCCTCCTGCCCCCCTCAGATTGTAAAGAAATGTTTTCTTTTGATGCCACAGCCTAAGTTGGGCAACAATAGTTGGAATGAGTAATGGGATCTGTGCCACTCCTTAGTGGATGGGTGGTTGTATCTTTTTCTTGTACTCCAGATGGGTGGGGGAGCSCAGATGTTAGAGTATGGTGCTGACACTTCGGCCAGCAACTGCCTTATTTCAGTTAGAAAAACATTGTCATATCCTCGTTTTTAATTCTTTTTCTTCTGGCAGGGTATGCAGTTATCACTTCCTCGGTTTTTACTTGCATTTTTGCTCTGTAATGCTTTCTTCCACAGCTCGTAGCTGTCCTGTTTTTGTAAACTTTTTGCTCCGAGGCATGGGGCAGACTGCCTGCCAGGACAGCCCTTGGTCRGGCTGCTGACATCTCTGAGGAGTGCTGCAACTCCTCTGTTGGGTGTGACAGCTTTAATGCCTTTGCCATGTGCATTACAATAGAGCACAAAACATACATGTGCATGATCCTGCAGGAGGGGAATGTGGGCAGTTGGTAGAGGGAAAAATTCCTTCTATTCCCATATTTAATATTGCTCAAGGCTCAGGACTAGATTAAAAAGGGCGAGTAAGCAGAATCTCTGCCAGGGAAGCTAAGCTATTTGGGATTGTCAAGGAGAGGTCTGGAGGAATGTCGTGGGGAATTAAATCAGGAGCCACATGGAGCTTTCCCTCTATGCTTATTTTGTTTGCCCTCCTGTGAATTTCTAAGCGTGCGTGGTTCATAGAAGACCCTCTTGAMTGAAGAAAGCATCTGTGTATAAGGAGAAATCAACACCTTGAGCCAGCTGAATAAGYGTGCATCTATCTGAATGTTTGTTAAAGTGGTTTTATTGCCAAAACAGGATAGAGAAAATACTAATCAAAATTTCATTTTGTTGGTATTAGTAAAAGTTCATTCATGTTAAGATGGCAACTTTGAGAATGTTCTTATAAATTTGTTTTTAGCTGTAGTACTTACTGCATTTCTATCATAGTATGTGCACATATAGCTGATGTATTTCAGTTTTCCTCATATCAAAAGAGAGTTGTGGAATTTAAGGCTTTATATTCTGGGCATATCATTTGCTTGGAAAAGCTGCAATAAAAATTTAATACAACCTTCACTTACTTGCCAAAAATTAAATTGTAGCTCAAACATGAAGTGCCTGATGTCATTCCTACTACCTAAAAGCACTCCTTTCATTTTTTTAGGAGCTTGTGATGTCATCAGCTGAAGCGAAAACATCTACCTCATGACCTGGCATGTAAGTGAAGGAGGAACTGATACTTAAATAAATAAATGTGTGTGTTGGTGTTTACAATGTGTAAATTGAATCTATATACCTTCAACTTTCAGATATCACCTTTTGAATGAAAGCTTTCTGAATTTTAAAGGAATATAAAGTCTTTTAAAGGGGAGGAAGTCATAAAAGAAGCTGTTAACAGTAACATTTCAGCCTGTAGGACTCCTTAATAATCTCASTTAAAGCTGTCTTATGTATCCCATAATGTTTGAAATGCTGGTAAGCATAGATGGAATAATTTTATCTTACCTCAGTATTTACATGTGCTGCTTCTACTMCTTTTCATTCTGTGATCCTTTTCTGGATATAAATTCTGATCGTTGTGATGAATGCATGGTGATACCCCTCCTAAAATTAAATACCCTGCTTGTGCAGAAGATTTAGATTCTTGATATRCTCAAGATACTTTATAGTGAACTTTCTGCAGCTTTGTGACTCTTCTATTTTGTTCCCTTAAGTAAGCAAAAATATTCCAATCCTCTGCAAAGGCATTTTAGTTGTTTTTTTTTTTTTGTCTGCCCACTCTCCTTTTCTTTTATGTGGCTTAGAGGATTAAAGTGCAGTCAGTGCTTTGAGGGGCCAATGTCAGCAGTGAGCTGAGTGTTCCTAATTGGTGCCAACACCTGTCCCTCATTATGAAGCCTTGTTCAAGCTGTCCGGTGAACCGAGGTAACCAGCCTCCCTTGCATGTCTCTAATGTGATTATAAAGCCCTCTCCTCATCCAAGTTTTATTACTTATTCAACTTTTGGAATGATGTGGAAAGTAAAGCTAAGCTGAGCCATTTGGCTGGCTACCAAAGATCATAAGGAGTGGCAAAGAGAAGGGATTCACTCATCTCAATTTCAAGAATTTTAGATCAAAGCTTGCTTTGTTTGTTATGACCGTTTAATTTTTTTTTTAAATGGGGGGAGGGCAGGACTGGTTTTTTGGGGTTTTTTTCCTAGTTTTCAACATCAAATACTCTGAATTTAGAGACCAGTTCTACAGACTCCAGCTGAGCCATGAACATCTGAGTGCAGCTGCTATTGTGCATAACCCATTGATTTTCTGCAAATAGAGCTTTGGCCTTGACTACTCTTGCACCATCGCTTTGTCTTCGAGGGGTCAGGGCTTAGCAATTATTTTCTACACAAAACCAGCATCAGCCTCTCCTCCCACCTGATTCTGTACTGTTAGCAAGGCTGTGATACATTGTGCTTTGCCATTGCAGTTGGAAAAGATGACCTCAGATAGATTTCACCAATGAAATTGATGGCTCAGATGAGATGGATCACTATCATGTTTGGGCTTTACAGGCAAAAGTTTAAGCATGGTTACATTTTTCTAAGTAGTTTAGGTAGGTTTTTAAGTGTTTAGCTTACAAAATTCAAGTGTGCAGGAATACAGTGCTGGCTGGAGGTTTTGGGTTATTTCCTTATGAGGGAGGAGAGAGGCAGAATAACTTCAGATGTGTTACTTGGAAAGGTTTGAGATAATAAACCTGTAAGAATCACATGAGAACACTGTTAGTTATCYAGATTTGGAAAAATGTAGGAAAATGAAAGCGTAGTGGATTCTTGAACTTGAGACATGGAATTGGAAGTCTAGTTATTAAGGGGATTGAATCTCTGCAGAATAGAAGAGAACCCAAAAGAAAATCCCAAGTGGATGGGACCCTAAGGTGGATGTAGGCTGTATTTGTACAACTGTTTATTTGATTTCTCCTTAAAAAAGAAAAACGAAAAATCAACAGCTCAAGCACACTGGGAATGATCTAATCTTTTGCTTAATAATTTTGACCAGAATAGTTCTGTGAACAGCAATCAACAAATTTTAAGGGCAACAGTATGTCAAGTGTCAGAATCTCTGCTGATTGTGCTCATCATAATCAAAATCTTATAAACAGACTCATTTCAATATKTATCACAGCCTTATAGACACCCCTCTGATCTGTAGTCCACAGAGGTCAGTTTAGGAAGTGATGAATTAAAAACCAATGAAATCCATAGCACAAGAGGATTTAATGAAACATGAATATGTGTAGTTTCAGATGATTTACCTTAGTCAATTAGGCCCGTTGTTGTCTCTGATAATGGTCAGCAGTGGACACCTTGGGGGGAAAAAGCATTATAAAGTTCTAAAGACTGTTTCTYGTAAAATTTTGATTTTGGGATTTCCAGCAGATTGACAGGACGTTGTGCTTAATAGCTCTTGCTCTCCATTATGCCTACTTTTCTTCAATCTGTTTGTTTTTCAACCTCTGCAATATGCCATAGTATGGAGTTTCTCAAAGTCATTTTGTACATAATGACTTTTTTTTCCCTTCATTTAATTACTTTCCCTTGAAGTTTCTTCTGTAACTTTGTTGTCCTTGTCTCCTGGCTCATGAGAAGCTGTGAGTAGTCTCTTCATTCTGTTGCTTCTTTTTGCCACTTAAAATAGATCTCCCCTCTTCTGCATCCTCCTTTCACAGATAGTCTGTTTCATCTCTTGCGCTAAAGCCATGGTAAACTTCCCTTAGAGCTGTAGGTGGGGGTTCACGTTTTACAAATACTTCTCCAATGGTGTTGAGGGAGCTAGAAGATACTGCCTTGCACTTAGCCTGAGTGAGAGATCCACTAATGTTGCTCATCCATAAAGCTTTCTCTGTGTCACTGAGTGGGTGTAGCAAATGAAACCAGACAGGCTTGTGTTGGTGCTTGTTGCTGCTGCTCCTGGGCCTTCCCRGAAGGATACCTCCCTTGCATCGATGTGCTGTTCTCCTCCTACAGTAGTTTGCTATAGGTGATTTGGGAATGTCCAAATCACCTGTACAGACATTAAAGACATTCAATTAATGTGTGCGTTTTCATCTTCTTCAGACCTAGAAGTGTCTCACAGGTGCTGTGGTGTGGCTGTGTATGTATTAACTAGAAACCATAGTCAGTGTTGGGATGGGCCCACAACCCTCTGCCTCACTGGCAGGATGGATGAGGGAGCAGCTGCATGTGCCTGATCTGTGATCTGCTGCCATATCACAGCTTCTCTGTGAACCAGTCACTTTTGGTGTTGCAGAACTGGGGAGGTGGATGGCCAGAATCTGGGGTGKTTTTTTTCTGCCCCAGTCCAAGTGCAGGCTTGATTGTGCCTTCTCTCCTTTGCAGAGCCCCTGGTAACTGGTACAGCTGCAGTGTGCCCCATGTCCTGCAGCTGGGCAAGGTAAGAGCCTGCAGAGAAGGCAGYTTCTTTACAGGTCTGTGAAAACCTCCCTGACCAGGTGGAGTTGCATGTACAAAACATATCAGCTGCAGGTTTTGCATTGCATCRTGGAGTCTTTAAAGTGATGCTGTTGTAAGGGTGGTTTTGTTTGTTTTGTTCAGTTTCTTAGTTGTACTTTCAGTTGGAGCCTCTTTTCCTGTTTCTCAGCAGAGATTTTAGTACTGTTCTTYACAGCATGGGATTCAATTGCAGCAGCTGTAGCATCTTGTAGCTGTTACCATATGAGTAAACATTTAGTGAAATACCTTCCTACTTCCATGGCTTGTAGGCATTTCCATTCTTGCCAGTACAGGAGTGCAGACAAGAGACCTGCTTTGGAGGCAGACTCATTTCCTCACGCCTTGGCAGCTTTGGAAGGTCAGCTGTGGATAGTTCCTTATCCTTAGGGGATATGGAGAGTGTTCTCCTCTACTTTGAGTCTACCTGTTCAAGTCCCCATGTCCTTTGTGGTCCACCTTGTGGTCCACCTTYTCTCCTGTGCCAGAAAAGCCACCTGCATCAGCTCAGCTTCAGCACAGCCTGAGAAGGACATGTTTTCTACGAGGAGCAGTAGAATAGTGATGATCTAGTCTTAGTTGTTTAAATCTTGTTTATTTCCACAGAACAGAAGAGGAAGGAGGAATTTAGAGGACTGTTAGTGGTCAGTCCTGATCAGTGTGTCCCCTCATTAAAAATTTGAAAGTACTTTGGCTTCAGTTTGGCCATTTGATGAGAAAATGAACCTTATGTGGTTTTCAGGATGTATCTCTTGAYTGCTTTCCCGAACAAGATGTGGCATTTTTGAAACCTTGGGCAAATAGAATCATCCTTTCTTCTCAGGGTAGCATCAGCCCCAGTGAACAAGTCTGTTACTTATTTAGTCATTGCTGCAGCTCRTGTTATGACAGAGAAAAATACTTGTTTCTGCTTCTACTTTGTACATAAAAATGGATAAACATCAGTTGGCCGCAGTACATCTTTCATAATGCTTTTCCCCACCTCAGTTTGGTGATATAGAGAAACCTGGAATGGTATTGATTTTATAAATCTATTTTAAATCTTTGACTAAAAGACCCTCTGTRTCCTTTGATGTGTTGTATATTACAGATTGTAGTACATAACATGAATTTAATTAACCAGACATTAAAGTTAATTTTAAATCATTAGTTATTWAGACAGATTTTTTATCTCTTCGAAAGGTTTTTTAAAAAAACTAACCTAAAGTATTTTAAAAAACCTTACAGTAAATGTTTTCTCATGCTGTGATGTTTTGACATGGAGAACCAAAATAAAAATGCAGTTGCATATATACATGTTGTGTGAAATGAAAATGTAGAAGAATGTTAGTATTCAACCAGAGATTTGAAATACTCCAAATACTATKTAGAGTTCTGGCTGTGACAGTACATTTCCTTTAATTGTTCCAATCCAATGATCCCCGCAGTGCACTCTTTTTACTTGAAGAGAACTTTAGCATCCAGATTTATTTCAACTTGTAAATGACAGCTATTTCTTGTCAAATAAGGAAAGAAATTATCAACCTAATGTTTCCTGCAGGAAAATATTTGTGTTCTTACTTTCTTTGTGTAGGGTATAGAGATGCGTATTGATGTTTTCTGCCTTTTACAATCCTTCAGGTTTTGTTGGTGATGCAGAATTTTGCAGTGAAGTGATTAGCCTCTTGAAAGCATTATAAGTAAGAAAGAAATGAGTCAAAACAGATAAAATATTTAATGCAGGCYGCTGGTGTTGATTCTTTTATTTGATATTTGAAAAGAACAAAACAAGAACAATGAAACCTAMTTTAATGTATTTATTAGCAAGTACAAAAAAAAAATTATTTTAAGTGTTTTGTAGGATATAAGAACTGTTTCCTATGCTATTAATAGAAAAGTTGTTTTTCATAATTCCAAATAGCACATACATTTCTAGATCCTTCCTTCTTAGATAGTATTTCCTGCCTGTGATCCTAGCTGCAATACTAGTGCTGTGTTTTGTCATGAAAGCATGCATCAGTACAGCTGAATAAAAGAAAAAGATACAAGTGGGCAACTGTTGGCAGCATCAGGCAGATGGGGCAAAGTGGAGCTTCACTTGAACTAGTCTAATACTGGTTATTGCTTGATTTTCAATTAAGTAGGGATACTTCTGTGGGCTTTCTTTTGTCCCCATCTCCCCTGTCCCTGCAGTTTAATCATTGTGCAACAGCAGAACAATACTCAGTGCATCACGGGGATTTTTCTTCTGTTTTTTTCCACATGTGCATCAGCACAGGAAGGGCAGTGAGTGGCAAGGTCACAGAATATGCACTTGGGAGACCTGGATGCAGCTGCTTGCTGATGCTGGAGGCTCCAGCGTGATGTATGGCTGCTCTGTGCTGCAGCTCTGAAATGTCAGGGCTTTTAGATCTTGCTTAATATGAGCTTATCATGAGGGTAGATATGGTGAAGACTGAAAAACACTTAGAGCCAAGGTAACGTGAATCATACCAGTTCTTAAAATAGAAAGCCCAGCTAAGYGCTCAGAGGTTTTTCTGCTCAGTCATATTGGTGGAGCGTGTGCTGCTCCTGTTTGTCACCAGTGCTTGGCATGCCCYTGGCTGCAGTCTGCTTGCAGATACAGGGCACGTGGCTGCCTTTGGGTGCTGAACCCCCTGGGCAGCCAGCCCCTTGTTTGCCTGGCTTAGCATAGGGTGTGATGACCTCTCCTGGTCAATTTTTAGTAGCAATGCACCCACATCAGTCTTTCTTCAAAGCAGGTGTTGTCCTTAGCTTTGTTTAGTAAGTGGGCTTTTCTTTTCTTCTTTTGTCCCTTGGTTCTTGAATGTCTTAGTTTAGGCCAGGTATGAGTTTTCTTCTGAGGAAGCCCTGTAAAACAGACAAAACACGTCCAATAACTGTGTCTCCCAGCTGAGGGCTCTTGCGAGCGGATGAGCCTCCAGAGCATGAGGAACTGGGGTAGGTGCTATTCCATGGCACTTGGTGCAGGTGCAGTTTCAGGGCCATATGTGAGCTGGCCCTGCCTCCTGGATGTTTCCTTCAGGGATCAGTTATCTGCTGTGTTGTTTCCAGCAGCCTGACAAGAGACAATTACGTGATGCTGAGCAGAGGAAGTGAGAGCTGTAGTGGTATCCCTCTGTTGACAATGTCCTGCTGGTCACCTCAGCAGGTGGTGGTGCTTGTTTGTTCAGTATCAAACAAGCACCGCCACTTCCCATTGTGACTTTCCCGTTGGGAACTTGTTCCTCATTTCATCATGCTGGAGACTTCCTTGCTCCCCCAGGGAGGGACCTGCAGCAACGAGATGGACCTGGCTGGGGTGGGCAGGCACAGTACCCTGCTGAGGGCTGTGACTCCCTTTTCTGAGGGATGGACCCTCCTTTTAGCCTTTTCTCTGCCTGGGAGTGATGCCAGGAGGTGGGTGAGAGGAGCTGGGAGGTGGGTGTGAGGAGTGTTCACGGGGCTGCAGCCACACAGACACACTTCAGGCGTGTAAGCGTGGTGATGCCAGGCAGCACCAGACTAGTTGTGGTTCTAGGGAAGGAAGGGATTTGGGKTTTTTTTCTTTTATATTAAAAGCAGACTTGCATTCAAATGCAATATGGTGTTTTGAAGGAAATAATTTTTGTGTCCAAATCTCTGATGGTGTTTTAGGAAAATGATAGTCCTGTTAATAAACAGCTGGTATAAAACCAGTGTTGTGTACAGGAGTAGAAAACTGATAATGAGGACTGAAGCAGAGAGTAGCTCAGAACCACATACAGAGTGGTGTATTTGATTGAATTAATGACAGTCTGATGTGGTTTATTTTTGTTTTAATGGACTGCCCAGATCAGTATTGTCTTCAGGATGCTAATGCTAGAACTGCATGTTTAATGGACAGAAATATTTCTACATCAGCCTGGCCCACCTGGCTGTTCTGTGTACAGGCCAACACGTGTAGCTTGTCTCAAAGATGAAAATAAGGCTGCTCAGTCAGTGCTGGGTGTCAGGAAAGCACTGGGAATACAGTGCAGTGTAATATCTTTATTGCCTCTTGGAGAGTTTCTGCTGAGGTAATGGTGGCACTGCACGTGTTGCTGGTGATTTGTTCTTCTGAGGATTTCTGATTTTTAACGAGCTCCTTTGTGTGAGGCAATTTAGAAGGCCTCTGGTGTAAATCTGCTCCCGTGCCCTTGCAGTGGGTCAATGCATGGATGTGGTACCAGAAATTAAACACTGTACTTCTGTTTTCAAGGTAGGATAGGTACTTGGGGCATGCTGTATGTTATCATGTTGTCAAAGCACATTATTAATGTGAAGTAGCATCACTTACCTTCTTTTTATACTTGGAAGGCAAAGTGATGGTCATGAAGTACTTTACACKAGGCTGAATGATGGCTCATCATGGTAGAAGGGCACATGAAATGATGTCAGGTTTCCCTTTTGGCCCATAATCCACAAGGAATGTGTGTGTGTGATTACATTTGGAGTTTCTTCATCCTAGTTTTATGATCTATCAGATTATTTCAATCCAGTTCAGAATTTAACAATTTCAGGGGATAAGGCATATTGGAATATGAAATTTTGGACTTCTTTTTTCCTCCTGCTTTTTAAACTTTCRGTACCTTTGAGGCAGCTGCCAAATTGCTTTATATAAAGATGCAACATCCAAGGAAGACAGAGTTTGAGACTATGTCTTGTTGCTACTGCATTTCATATAGACCCACGTTATTAGCCAGATTCCTGTAATGTGCACTTCCTTGCTTGCTACAATTTCTTACTGCCTAATGACAAAGGAATTGGCTGTTGCTGGTACAGCTGCTTCTAAAAACTGGCGCATTCCTCCTTTGTTGAATTACAGATTATTATGTTAATTGAGACTTAGTATGGAATAGTAGCAAGAAAAATTTTACTTTGTGGTAGGCCCGCAACAATCTTCACAAAATAATTCATTATTTTATTTTGGGAGTTAGGGGAGACTAGGATAGATGTGGTCACTCTTTTATGGGCTTCTTGAGTACAGTAGGAGTATACTACAAATTTTTAAGAATTTTCTGGTTAGAGTGAAATAAAAAAGCAATCACAGAATTGTTAAGGTTGTTACTTTGTTTGCTGATCATCCTCTTCTGTGAATTGTTTAACCTTTCAAACCTTTTCAGTGTAGCAAGTATTGCTACATCAGGTTCTAAGTGAGTRTTTTTTCCAGTTTATATAGCCTTTTTGTGAGATTGGATAGGATATTTAAAAATAATATTAAAAAATCCAAACACGGGTGATCTCTCTTCCTCTAGTTATTTGAAAGGTTGCATTAACTCTATTCATATTTTGTAATTTCCCTGGCAGTTGACTATGAAATCTGACCTATTTAAATGGTTTTACTGTACTACATTTCCTGGAGACCTTTCAAGATAATTTGCTTCCTAATCTAAATTTAACAGTTACATAAACCACATTTTGGAGACTTGGAAATTGCTACCTACTGCCTCTGCCTTTTTTTTTTTTTGTAGACAAGCCATATTGTAAAAATGTAAGTACAGATTTTTAATCTGAAATTTGCATGTAGCCTGTCATTTGGTTTTCATACATAGATGCTGGGTTTTTTTTAATAAAATAAAGTAGGTTTCTTTTTGTCCCACTTGAAAATTTCCATAGTGTTGTGGCCAACTCCATTTTTGTCAAGCTATTTTAAGATGTGAAGAAGTAAAATCTCACAGGTCTAGGATATATTTGCTTAACAGTTTCTTGACTTTTCTGGTTCTGTCTTTTCCATCTTTATAGGTCCTAACAGGTACTGAGTAGTATATGGATGTGTTTAACCTTTGTCTGCAACAAACTGAAGCCAGAAAGCATGGCTATTCCTTGGAGATACTGTTTTATTCAGAAATCTTGGCTGGCTGTAAGGATTCATTTTGTGTGCTTGTCACTGATGTCTTGCCTAATATGCTGTACAAATTCAGACTGTGATATCTCATCCTTGTGTCTGCTGTTACTGATGAACTATGCAGAGGAATGCAATTAGAAAAAGTAGCTAAATGTGATAGTTTATTTGGTAAATTTGGTTGTTTACTCTGATGCAAATTGAAAATGAAAAAGTATTTGTTTGTTTTGTTTCTGCAGGTATTTGAGATGGGTTTTTGTTTTGGATAAGGCTCTGAAATTTTGTTACCTGTCTGCTACTTACATGATTTTTTTTTTTTTGTATCATCCATGGTAACTAGCTTTTGAAAAGTGGGAAGTACCTTAAGTCAGTGCTACATTGATTTTCATCAGGGGCAGGAGAGAATGGTGATAGAGGSAAGTGGCTGCTTCTTGTTCCCTTTAGCAGGGCAAGTACTTGTGAATAAGCAAAAAGGAGAAAATAAAACTTAGAAATCATTAATTACAAAACATATCCCTTAGATTTTTGGAAATATCAGTGTTACTATCTTAAGATTCTTGCATGTGCTGGCTGAGGTGTTGATTCCTCTTAGCTTGGGATTCATGTTTTAATTTCAGCCAGGAGTGTGCAGGGTGGCTTTTTCCTGGCTTTCCTTGAAAGTGCAGTGATGCGTTGGATACGAGCATCGATTCTGTCTCCAGGGCAAAATTCCCAATATGTACAGCAGCCTTGTGGAAGCCAGGAAAAGCTGGCAGTGTAGTGTTGCTGTCTGTGGCTGAGGTTTTCCTGGGGTTGTTTTCTGCTTAAACACACAGAAAGGTTCAGGGCATCTTGACCTGTGTTCAGTTGTTAAGGTGACAGCAGGCAGTGATGCTGATTTCTCTTTTTTAAAGTTGCAGTTCATGTCTTAAGCTGTTTCARACAGATTGGGCATAAATGTGCAGCCATGGCTTGGCAAGTTARAAGTGCAACAGGTGTAGAATATGGTTCAAGTTTAGGAATAACACTACTAATTCATATTTAAAATGATGCCAGCAAATGTTTCATTGCAGTAATTGCCTGGAGAGTTGAACATCTTTTTCCTTTTGACATGATGATTTCTTACTGCTGCTTCTGTTTTTCAGTTTTCATTTAGAAGATCCCTGAAGGTGGGCATCTTTAGAGTTTGTGTATGTTGYCATACAAGTGATTAATAAGATGTTAGTCCCTCTGTGGATTAAAAAAGAAAAAAAGGGGGGCAAAAGCAYTTAATATGTTTTGTTTGTATTTTTAATGATCATTTTTTAGGTAATCTGTGCTTGCCTATAATGCCTGTGCACTCTTGAAGTCCATAGCCAAAGCACCCTACTTACTTTCTAAGGTAGTGAGAATCRTGATCTAGTGACTGAGAAACAAGGATTTTCTCCAGGCATTTTGGGGGGAGGGGGGTAGATGTGACAGTGGTCGCAAGGGTTCTTGGATGAGGGAAGAGACGGAAATGTTGACTTCATGTTCAGAAGGCTTGATTTATTAYTTTATGATATATATATATTACATTATATAATATAAAAAGAATAGAAGGAAAAGGTTTCCTCTCAGAAGGCTAGCTAAGAATAGAAKAGAAAAGAATGATAACAAAAGCAGCTGGCTYGGACAGAGAGCGAGAGCCAGCTCTGCMGTGACTGGTCACTAAATCAGAACATCTACAGGAGACCAATCAYGGATCCACCTGTTGCATTCCACAGCAGCAGATAACCATTGTTTACATTTTGTTTCTGAAGCCTCAGCTTCTCAGAAAAGAGAAAAATCCTAAGAAAGGATTTTCACAAAAGATGTCTKCAACAGGTAGAGCCTTGTCTCTTCTGCTCTGCAACAATGTTTCRGTCTTGAGTTGCTTTACACTCCCTTAGGTTGTACATTGAAACTGCTAGAAAGTGTCAATGTTAAAATTTAAGTGTCAATGTTAAAACTTATTCTTGTTCACTCAAGAATTCATAATGACCATTTGCAAAATGCCTGGACAAACTGAAGGATGCCAGTCTGCTTTGGGGCTTTTGGACTGAAGCTGGGAAAGGTTGACATCAATTTTCATGGAGGGGGGAGGAGAGGTTGTCCCCTCTTTTTCTGAATTGAGCACCTTCTGATTCATCTCMATTTTTCAAAGGTAGGTGAAGTGAGGCAGGAGCTTTCCTACTGAATGGGTGTTTTGGGATCCTTCTCTAATGTGTAGGGAATGGAAGTAYCATTATCAGGGAGCCTTTCTGATGAGCCCTCATGCCTTGGGGTGGAAGCGAGCTGGAAGTTGTGTGGCAGTCCCAGTGTACACAAGGGGACAGCAAAGCGGTTCTCTGGTAAACAGAAAAGTGAAATCCCCTGTAGAGGTGGTCTCTGCTGAATGGTGCTCAGGCTCTGGGTCCTTCTGCATCGTGTAGGGACATAGGGTGAACTTGTAGCGTGTTAGGCACTTAAATAACTTGACTTACCAAACACACCACACCTGTAATTTGTTGTAAGTGTGGATTTTTATACACTGTTGATGTGGTTAATATTGCTGAAAAAGTCAGGAATCCAGCACTATTACTATTCTGGGCTTTTTGCCCTCAGTGACTACTTTTTCTGTTTCTGTCTGCTATCATGGATGTGTAAATCTCTTCCCTGAGCTGCTACAAACCCAGTTCTCAAATAACCGCTTGTTACTTTTGTTTAGTGTGTGTTTGTTTGTTTTTCTACTCTCATGGAGCTTTTGGCAGAGGTGAGCTTTCTGTTCTAAAGGTTTTGTTACACTTGCCATTTCTATGTAAGCTGTCTTTGAAGCGTAGGCATCTCTGCTCTTCTTTCCCAGCTGCCCAGGCAGAAGTCCAGGCTTCCTGGGTGTTCTGTCCTGTAGCTGTCTCTCTCAACCTCATGGTTGACCTTACTTTAGTTGAATGCTCATGTTATACTTTGCAGATAGCTGTCCTTAGTACAGAGTGAAAAGGTTTTGTTGCTGCATGTTTATGTAGGCTCTAAGAGATGGGAATCACCTGCCATAGGCTTTCAACACCTTTTAACAATTGGTCAAAAATTCACCTGAACATAAAACCAAAGCAAGTAGTAAGCGCTTCCATTTCTTGCTAAGAAGTGGAGATGCTTGCTATTTGCTAAGTGGAAGTGAGGAATGTGCTCAGCTCACCTAGACGCTTCTTTTTGTTGTTTCCCAAGGTCTTCTAATGTACCTGATGGTCTTTAAGCCAGGAGATTAAACCTGCCAGCAGATAACTTGTCATGGGCAGAACCTGCGTTTTTTAGGGAGACTCGCATGCTCCAGGGGACTAGGTTTGGCCTGGAGTGGAAGCTCTCAGATGTGGAGTAAATTTTATTTGCTCATGATTAAAATCCATGCCTTTTAATTTCACAAGTTGGCAATATGAAAGTAGTCTTGTAGAYCTGCCTTCAGTACCCTGCAGCAAACTTCAAATCTGGTGCCCCCAAAACATGTACARAGACAAGTCCTTCTGACCCAAGTGCCAGCTACATGTTGAACAGCTTTTGTCCAAGAGCTTCACGGAAGTGTCTTCATCTGTGCAAGCTACCTTATGTTGCTTGCTGGAAGCAAAGCCCTGTGGTGTTTTGACTATTTAATATTTGATGCTGCTCTTTTCTTGGACACTGGTCTGCACATGCAGCATGGCTGCCTTGTCTCCCCTATGTTGCTTGAGCTGTGAGAAGGTGAATGAATGTGAAATTATTTGTTATGTAATGGAATTTTATACCTTGCTTAAGTCATGATGCAAATGACCTTTGTCCTGTGTCTTTCTATCTTCCCCTCATGTTAAATACCTGACTCAGAAATTCTGTATCTGCTTTTTTGATAACTGGAAGCATCACTTCCTTTGTCAGCTTTCAGGAGCGTGGATAATGTCTTTTTTTTTTATAACAGGTTGAAAGGATTGATTTAAACTTCGAGTGATCACTGCATTTAGATTCAGTAAACTCACTCCCTTAAATACAAAGACTGCTGAAATTTTCCACTAAATTAAACACTTGTGCTGCAAACAATTCAATTTCAATCTCCTCAAAGCCTTTGGGCAGGCTTCTCTTATCTGGAGATCTTGTTTATCCCGTGGTATTTGGATAATCTCAAGACCCATTGTACAGTAACTAATGTGGAGTGCTTATCAAATGGGATATTCAGCTGTGTTGCTTTTTTTAATGGCATGTGGTTATGTTTAAGCAATGAAGCTGTTTACACTTCAGGTGTAGCCAAGCTGGCGCTTAAGAGTACTGCAGACATTTCAGGTTCAGCTATCTGTAACCWACTTGAGCATATCTTCTGCTTAAAAAGAAGCAAAAAAAAAAAAAAGAGTTCTTGGATATTCCTGCAGAATTACTTTTTACTTCTTTTCTTTGATTTTCTCATTCAATACATTACAAACATAGGGGTGATTTTTATTTACTGCTATTAATTGTAAACTGTTACTGAACCTTATTTAACAAATGTAACATTAAATGTTATAGAGTGGCAGGACTAATAAGAATATCTATGGATTTTTCTTGGCACTTGTTTAGAGTATAGAGCTGATAACTGTTTTGAATTTTCTTTTATAAAATGGAAGTGCAGAAAGTTCTTCTTCCCCTCTCTCTGTAGCATTACACGTTCAAAAATGAATTTCAAAAACTTCAAAAGCTTTTTTTAATGCAACTGGTGCAGTGCCATCGAAGTATTTCTCAGTGATACTCTTGATCAATTCTCAAACTTCTGAAAACCACGTTGCTTGTGAAATAAAGGGTGATCAGGTGRCTTAAATGGCATCAGTCACTGCTTTCTATGATGGTCACTATTTAAAATCTGCCTTTTGCTTTACATTGATACCTTAAGGTTTCTTTGTGTTTTGTTTGTTTAAGGTTTTTTAAGGTGTGTTATATTTCTAAATCCTTGCCTTGCTGTGCATCCACCTTACTTCCTGGCCTCCACCCGTCTCTCAGCTAGCTACTGCCGCCATGGCAACTCTTGCTCCAGCTGAACAGATGGGACATTGAGTGGAGCAGTGCACGCTCATGCCCTGCCGGGAATCAGCTGGCGGGTTGCACTTCTTTCTGCAAAATTAAAAGCAGGCTCTGCCCAGCAAAGGCATGCTGGTTTTGAGGGTGCTCAGTTTCACAAATAGCACTGTGATCTATTAGTTGCTTGCAGAAATAAAACATAGTGACTGGACTGGGATTGTTTCTATGCCCGAGACCTCTTGAGAGGAGCTTTGCCTTTAGTTAGAAGAACTTGGCATCAGCCAGCACCAGTGATTTTCTGGTAGAACGGCTGCCATCAACTTGTGGTTTTTTTTCTCTTCAGGATGCGTCAGGATGAAACGCCACAGGCATCTAAGCACCAGTGACAGTTCAGACAATGAGAGTAAGTAATACCTGCTAGTTTTTCTTTGGTCTATCACCCCCTTGTGGTTTCCCTCTGTGGTTTGAGGGCAAACTGTTTAACCTCCTAAAATTAAAAAAAAATGTTTCTTGATTCATTTCTTTTTGCATTTGTGGTCTTTGGTGTTCTGAATCATGTTATAGGAGGAAAATAAGACCAAGGATCTTATAAGGGGAGTTTTGAGTATACTTGGAATTTCAAGAGAAACTTGTGTATCTTTCTCATTCATAGTTGGCAAGAAGAAATCTGTAAATCAAGAGAAATTTAACTACCCAKGGTTCTATTCTGTGATTATTTTTTAAAAAATCCCATTGTCTCATGGTATGCAGAACTTCAACATTAGAATAGTAGGGGGTGGCAAGCTACTTGAGCATTAATGTGTTAGAATTATAATCAGTATATTGATTGTTATGTTATCTCATACTGGTTCTTGATCTACTCCACTTCTGTCTGTTCAACAATTTAGTAAAGTTACACTTTAAGTGTTCCTTCACAGACGTCTACCTGAATATCTTCCCATTTTATCTGCAAGAAACCTGAAACAGAACAACTGTGTGTGACAGGGTCTTGTTTGTTTCTTATAAACCTGTGCTTATCTAGTAGCTCTGTACATAAATAATGATTCATTGTCATATTCACTGCAAGTCATTGATGTATCCTTTGCTAAAATAACATTTTGCCAGAAACATCTCAGATATCACACTATGTTTTTTTTGCATCTCTTGTTAGCACATTTTAGTATCATTGCTTTCTTCTTTAGGGATTTTTTTTGAGCATTTTCAAGCTCTGTTTTACTCTTCCTTCCACTTTGTTTGAAGGGAACTAAATGAAAGAAAGCAGTCTGTCGGCTTGTTTCTGTTTACTCATGCTTGTGTTGGGCAGAGCAGAGTGTACCCATAAACTCGGTGTGCTGTGGTTTTCTAAAGAGCGAGTGGAACAGGAAGAGCTGAAATTAAGCCTACAGACTGCCTAACAGGTTTTTTTTTTGCCCACATCTTGTCAAAAATTATAATTCAAGAGATTGGAGTGCCTTGTGTTTCACTGGAAAAATTAAATTAATTGAACTGAGYTATAATGATCCTTTTTTATTTCTTCTTTTTTTTTTTACCAGGTCCTTCCACTTCCTTTTCTTCTTGTTCAAAATACAGGAGCAAGTCAAAAACACCAGCAAATGAACAAAAGAAGCCTGCTGAGGTAAGAACTGGATTAGTCACTGGTAGTTTTCACTGGTAGGCTTCTAAGCCTTGAAGAAGTGAGCTRTGAATCTAGTGCTGGTGAGTCCTTTTGTCACCTGTCAAATTCTCTGTGAACCCTCATTTTCCTCACTGTGTCAGTGTTATAGGAACTCTGTTTGATGGACCCAGATGACTTCTGGCATTTGCAGATGGTAACGTGTAGTTTGTTCTTTCCCTGAATTTTAATATAATTTTGAAATTGGGGAAAGCTGGWRTGGTCTTAGGAGTAGAAAAGTGGCTCATATGTATGTGTTTGGGAAGGATACTGTCTTTCTGCTTCAGGACGAAACAGTGGGACACTTAAGTGGGTAGGATACGTATATGCAATGTTTGCTACTTTGTTACTCTTGGCTTTTTACTGTCAGTGTAGCTTTTTTTGTGTACTCTGACGTCTCCACTTGTTAGAACCCCAACGCTTACCACCACTGTCACTGGACCTGTACTGACCTATTTAATAAATTGACATTTATGCACAATCCAGTGCCCAAAGCCATCCTGTCAACCATTCCACTGGTAGCCCCTCTTAGTGGAAGATTTGTTGGCTGCCTTCTCCAGATTTTAGCTTGCTTTCTTAAGGGCTGAAGTCTGATGCCAACTACAAATTTGAGAAATATTTCTTGTAGCTAATTCCCCTTGCTTGTTATCACATTGCCTCTGAATGAGTCCTTMAGAATTTTAGTATGACTGCTGAAAAAAAGACTGACAAAACCCACTTTATAGAATTTAAAGTTATTTACTACAGCAGCAGCTTTTTACCTGAGTGGTTACTGCTGTGCAAAGTTGTGTGAAATATGTAGATTATGCTCCTATAGCTTAAACTATTCAGCAAATATGCTTTGTGCTTCTTTTCTACATGCTGCTAACTGGGTGGTTTTGATGTGGTAAGAGCAAGGTAAATGATACAGGATATGTCATTTCTTTGGAAGCTTAATTCTTGTTGCAAGTCAATTCAAGAAAACTCAATTCTTAAAGAAAATGCAAAAAAAGTAAAAAAAAAAAAAATTGGCTAGAACTAGCTAGCTACCTAGTGTTTTATTTGCAGCCACCAAGAAGGTTAAGGAAAACCCACTAAGCTTTTTGCCTTTAAGATGTTGTTATGAGGATTATGGTTCTGTAAGAATTTAAATCTTAAAGCAGCTTGTGGCTACTGAGGTCTTGTAAGTGTTGCTCATGTGTGCCTAGGCAGTAGCTTTGTTACCAGTCAAGCTGTGAAAATGGGAGCTGAAGCACATATATTGCCAGGCTTGCTGCTGTTTCAGATACATGTTGGTGCTAGTYCCTTACCAGTCCCTTCTTTCTGCCCAGCCATCCAGTTTTRTTCTTGTAGCYCTTCATCATAGGGATTGCCCTATTACAGCCTTGAGTTTGCTCCATTTTTTCTCTATGTGCACATGTACATTAAAACAATAATTATGAAATGTGGTCCAGCTATGTAGCATACAAGTTTTCTGTTTGCATAACCTCTAGGAATTAAAACTTTCAGTTCCTCATTTTGAGATCATCTTTGCTACCTTTTACCAGTTCTGAAGCAAAATCTTGATTCCTTTAGTGCTTGAAATATGAAACTTTGAAGAACAAAATCTGGAATATACACTTGAAATTTTAGAAGTCTGTTTCATAATGTAATACTTCTAGTAATACAGGAATCTCTTTGTCATATTGGACTTAAGATTCTCCTCCTCGGGGAAAAAAAGAAGGGGAAAAAAAAAGGAAAGAAATCCCAAACTTTAGAACATATCCTCTTTGGAAGGAGTGTCTTGAGTGCCATATTTAAAAGATCCCTGAAATGAATTAAGTTCTCCTGGAGGGGGAGTGGAAGGGAAGGTGACAGAGTACTGAACATAAGACTTCTGGCTATTGTTTGTTTTGCTTTTGTTCCGCTAAAAGCAAGTGCTCCCTCCAACCACTTGAAAAGCATATGCTGGGAAGCATAGTATAYGAAATGCTTTTGTCAGCAGAGCATTGAAATTGAGTATTTATGCATCAAGTGGTGACAGGGGAGCAAAGCAAATACTGAAAAGGGACCCCATTACACATCTAATATCTATTAGATAGAAATTTAAATTTTCAGGCTGACAGCATCTCTTTAGCAAGGCCTCTCTGTAACAAGTTGGCATTGCTCTCCTTTCATTCACCTCTGCTTGCCAGACAGCAGGCTGTTTCTTGGGTTAGTGATGCAGAAAATCTTGAAGGTCAAAGCTATAAATAGTTGTTTGGGAATATTTTTGTTCATGGTCTTCATACATTAATTTTTTTTTTTCATGCCAGTAAGCCTTGGTTTTTCAAATAAATTGCATGTGAGTATGTATGCTTTCTTCCCCTTCCTCTACCATCACCAGCCCAACCTGAGTATCTGGGTTCTCTCCAAAGAGAAGCTTGGGTTTGGTGCTCCAATAAGCAAGTAGTGRGTATATGTCCAGTTTAGGACTTATCTAAATATGCTGGTGTCCTCTGARGTTGCCTGTAAAAAGTGATGAGTGGCTGCATCTGAGGACTGCTTGAATTGCCTTCCAGGTGCTTTAGAATCCAGGTGGGTTTGGGAATGGCCTCAATGGAGCGAGGTTGTCTGGTGTTACTGCCAGGCCAAGAGGTGTCGTGTTACAGTGCAAATGTCAAAGCCCATTTCCAGAGCCTGTGTCAATCCAGAAGGGATTGATTGATTGATTGATTGATATTAGTGGGTTGGACCTGGTTTCAACTTACTCCAGTCTGCTCCTTGGAGAAGAAGGTGAGAACAAGRGAAGCCTGTAATGATGCTTCTTCAGACCGTGGTGCTTCTGTAGGTAATGTCAAAAGCAGGGCCATGTCTCTTTCTCACTGCTCACCTTCTGGATTAGYCTATCACAAACTACTGAAATGGTGGCTTCAAAATTCTGTTATCCAATTAGCTTTAGCATTTACTGTGAATAAATAAACTGTGTTGAGGTTAGAGGCACACCAGTAACTCAAAGTYGTAGCTGGTTCGGAGACTTTTATGATGATGTTGGCCACATACCATTTGTGGTGTTGCCCCTCAGTGGATTTAAATGTAGACAGGAGGGACTCACAGCCTTCTGCAGTAGGCTGTGTGGGAGCAGCAGGGTAGGAGACATTTGGATGTCTGGCTCAGCATGAAGCCTGTACTTGGCAGTTTCCTGTCTCCATGAAAGCTGAGGCAGAAAATGATGGCAGAGTAGTGGGAATAATTTTTGCAGAGAAAATGCATTAGTTGGACTGGCCCGTATGACTGACCATGTCTTTTCCCTTATGCTTGTGGGGTCACAAAAGAGCCKAAGAGATCTTTATGACACTCAAATTTATGTATATCTTTTTTCAATCCTGTCTCCTCCTTGAAAGTGCAAGGTTAAGTTAGTGTTGCGCTTTTTTTTAAACACTTTCCATATAACATGGTAATATTTTACTTCTCTTTGCAAATAGGGTTTCAAATCTCACAGCAGGAGTAATTTTTAATCCCTCATTGCTGATTGTGACAGCTGTATTATCATGTGAAATGCAGTTTATCTTCCAAAAGTAAATGATCTGYGTTCATTACTTGGGTACGTGAAGCTCTTTTTAGTGGCATTTAACAGCCACATAAATCGTAGGTCTTGATCCTGAGAAGCAGCCTGTAAGACTAGACTCTTGGCAGCAAATGGACTCTTTTTTGCTGTTTGAAAGTGCTTTATTTTGTTCTGTGAGTGAATGGGCAACATGGTTAAACTATATTGCTTTGCATGCACCATGTGTAATAAGAGACTGCATGCTCACTTTAAAGAATTCTGAATTATCTGGGATGTGTACAGGCTTCTCAAGACCTCTGGCAAGCATGTGTTATCCATGAGCTACTTTTTAGCCTGCTTGGGTTAGTTGATTTTTTAAAAAAAATACGTAAGGCTGGAGATGCAAACTCATCCGTTAATTCTATGATTTTTTTTTTCCTTTGAGATACTGTCTCAGGCTATTTGAACTCTTTAGGAGGAGGTGACCCAAATGCAGAAAGGTGTGGAAGAGCTTACTTGTGAAAAAGCTGAGCTATTTTACCTTTGAAGTGAATGAGCAGGCATAACAGTAAAGTGTGAATGGATTGGAAACAGCAGAGCTGGAGTGCTTCAGTCCTGCCTGTCCTTGTGATGGAAGAACTGGACAGAGAAGGCAGCCATGAGCGTTGAAAAATGAGACCAAAACTTAAAAGATCTGTAGCAATTAAAAGGATATCCTTTTCATGCAATTAGGCTGGGAAGCTCATCTGCTACAGGAAGTGGTTGAGACTGAGAATTAAACAAGATTAAAAAAGGAATTGGACAGATGATAGCAAGTACAGATTTTTAAAAATATCTGTATAAATTAATACCACTTTAAAAATTGATTGTTAGGATTAACCCCAAAATCCAAAGCTTATGTCTGATTAGCAACCAGAAGGAAGCTTGACATGTTCTTGCACATTCTTCTGGCTCATGAGATGCTGTCAGTGACATGATGTTAGGTAGCATTGATTTAGTATCCAATTTCCTGGCTTTTCCTTTACATGCTTGTAAAAGGAGGCTAGGAGGAATCATGGCTACTTAAATGAAAAGTACAATATTTAATTTACCTAAGTCCTGGATAATTAAGGTAGTTTTAGAGAGTAAGGGSTTTTAACATTAGTATTTACTGCCTTGCTTGCCCAATTGTGTGGATGTTTGGGAACTACAAGTTTAATTCTACACATATTCCTGACTATCACAGCATTTTTAACATTTTAAGTTTCTCAGTCTAGTTGGTATATGTGCCTGGAACTGTAGCTTTGTTTCCATTTGAAATTTACCTTGCCTTTTATTTACTTTGCTGCCAAAAATCGCTCAACCAGCCAAAACCCAAAGCAAACCTGCCTTAAGTTTCTACACTTCTCTAGAGGGTAAGTTTCTTAGTTCAGAAACTTCCTGCCCAGGTTGCAATGTATTAACAGGAAAAATTCTACCTTTCCAAGATAAGCTTGCCAAGTTCTGTTCTTGGAGCTTCATCCCCTGTAAATGGGCATTCTTTTGTACATACTGTCAAACATCCATACAAAGATAAAGTATGCTCAGATACTGTGTGGCTATATTACACTTGTAATAAGTCATATTAGAATTTAAATTTTGTTTTATTATTTTTGAAGTGATTTTAGGTGTAAACCTGCTGCTTCAGAAGTGTTTGCTGAGGGCCTGTACTTGAGAGCTACAATAGTAGAGTAAGCCTTAATGCTTGGGGGTGCTTATGGGAATAAAAGTTACTAGATCCTTTCAAAGGAGAATAAAGAAAGATTATCTTACCCTCAACACAATGGAAAAACTCTTGTGTAATTTACATTTCACATAAACTCAAGTGTTTGACAATAGAATTTCAAACTTGGCCTTCGAGATGGGTTGGGAGGGATACCAAAAATCTAGGAAAATGCTACCTGTTGTCTAGTTAGAGAGGATGCTGACCCTCATTCCATGCTGTTTGCTGTAAAAGATCTAATATACTTTTGCAGGGAAGACAGGACATAGTAGTTCCCTCCTGCTTTTTAAAAACATCATAGCTCTGTGTTTCTGAGCAGTGCATCTCCTGACTCCCCAGGTGATGGGTGAGAACTGAAAAGCCTGAGTTGCTGAGTTCTGCTGGGTTCAGGGAAAGCCTCATGACTGAAGCAATTTCATGCAGTCCAGCATAAAGTGGGCTTTAATTGTAACAAGAGCAGTTAACCCATAATGTACTTTAGGCCTTGGAAGGTGTGATTCCCAGTCATGGCCTAGATGCCTGTGACAAGTGACTTACCCGTATTGGGAGTCTATAAGCAGTTGRTCAAAGTACCTGAAAGCATGGAGAGTGTCACAAGAAGAAGTATTGGCTTACATTTAATTTTTAAGAGATGACACAATCCWTTTATTTTTCCTCACACATGCATTTGGACAAGACGTGGTGAATGAGCARTGGCATCAGTCAGCTTCAGTAGTAGCTTCCAGAGGGGTGTTGGAAAAGGTATTTAGCTCGTTTTTTTCTTTTCTTAATGTGGTTTTAATTTTGCAGTGGTCATGAACAGAAGGTGCCTGGCAGTCTGTGCAGATCTGATATTTGAATTGTTCATCAAAGATGGGGTTTGTAGAAGGCCATTTTATTGTCAAGACCATTCTGTTTTCAGTGCTAGTATTTTACTGTAATTCTCTATAGCATTACTTGTATTCTCTGTGATATCTTTAATGGATAAGGATACTTCATGCAAAATCATATTCTTTGTTTCAGAGCCTGATTTATTTAGAGTAGGCACAACATGGTCCAGTAGGAAGATTATATATTGCATTTCCATAGAGTGCTTCCAGAAGGAGTTTGGGTTCAAATCAGAGATGACTTTTGGTGAAGCATTTTAAAATAAATTTTGAGAAGTTAATTTTTCTCGGACATACTCTTCTAACATAATTTCCAAATAGGACTCAGAAGTCTGAAAAACAAATATAATGTGCAAACTATRTCTTTGATATCATTGATTCTTGGTGTATTAGTGCTTTGGAGGAGCAGAGCATCCATATTTCTCAAGACTTTTTGTAGAATTTAGCKTTTAAAGACTTTATTGATGGCAATGTGTCTGCAGAGCTGACTGGGAGGTTCTCATTTCCTCAGCAAAAGCAGGCAGACTTCTACTGCAGAGCAAACCACTAATATTGACCTGCYCTGGTTTCAGTGAGGGTAAAGCTAATTTCTTCTCAGTAACTGTTGCAGTGCTGTGTTTTGGATTTGGAATTAATATGGTGTTGATAACACAGTGATGCTTTGTTTACTTGGTAATTGGTGTTTATCCCAAGTTAAGGACTTGTCTTTTTTCACGTGTCTCATGCTCTGTCAGGGAGGAGGTATGCAATAAAAAATAAACCAYGAAACCAAAAACACTGGGAGGGAGCATAACTGGGACAGGTGACCCAAACTGACCAAAGGGATATTTCACACCATAGAATTGTTATATAAACTGGGGGAGTTACCCAGAAGGGGAGCTGATCTGTGTTTGGGAAGCAGGATCTGKCATTGGTCAGTGGGTGGTGAGCAACTATATTGGGCATCACTTGTTTGAGTTTTTCCTTTATATTATCATTAATGTTACTATTATTTACCATTATTATTGTATTTTATTTTCAATTATTAAACTGTTCTTATCTCAACATACAAGTTTTGCTTTGATTCTACTCCCCATTCCACCAGGTTTGGGGGGGAAGACAGCGAAGGGGTTGAGCAAGCAGCTGAGTGGTTAATTTCCAGCTGGGCTTAAAACCACAACATGACTAAAGAACAAGGTCTTTCTGTTCCAGATTTAAGCCCCAGTTCTAAAGCATGAAATATGTAATAGAAGTTCTCAATGAAATGGTAACKATTAGATTATGAGACAATGATGACATAAGCAGACACATTTCATTGATGTAATTTACTCAAGTGCTGCTGCACTGTTTGTGGTTGAAGCTAAAAATTCCTGGCAGCAAAATGAAATTTTAAGTTCAGACCAAGTAGTCTTGCGTGGTAAGGCTAAAACYCATTTGTACTTTCACGCTCTCTTTGCTAAAAATTATTTTTAGTAAACCCCACTGTCACACAGTAACTTATGTGGAATGATCTTAGTGGTGGGGGAGTATCCCACTTCTGTGTGGYTCTGTGAGCTGCACTTGGTTATCGTTCAGCTCTGCAGGGCCTTGTTCTGTTGTGCACTAAAGACACTTGGCACCAGCTGAGTCTGGTTGTGAGGAGTGATGTTTCTGGGTGGGAATATTTTATAAGCCTAGCCTTGGCATGCTCACTCTTCAGGTATTTTCAATATGTATGATATTACAGGTGATGTTAAAATAAAGTTGAGGGGTTGTGCTTTATATAAGATAAGAAGTAAAACTACTTTAGGGTGGTGGCAAGATTGGCCRCTGGGTTTCATGGGCTAACTGGAAATGCAGGTGGCTCTTGCCAGGAGGGAGTGCATGCTGTAGAGCAGACTAGCTGTTGTTCTATGGACACAGTTAGTAAAGGAGCAGCGTTTATTTGTTGTTCAAATAAATGTTGGAAAGAAACAGCCATGAGGAGAAGCTGGCTGTCTAAATCTTGGAGACATGTGTGCTGCTCTTTGTGTCGATGGCTTAGTTCATAGCCTTGAGGCTGACTGGGGAAGTAGAATTTACTTGATTTCTCAGAAAACTCTCTTTGGGTCCCCTGAGTGTTTTGGTTTACTTCCATAATGAAAGAAATACAGATTGAGTATTCTCATACGTTGCCCTCTGAGAGTATTTTGCTGTTGGARCATCCTGCTTTGCCACACATGAAGAAATGAAGAATGACTAGAGCTAAAGATTGTAGTGATTCCAAGTGTCTGCAAGAAATCCTCAATTGCACTGTTAATCACAAGTATCAACAGGCAATTCTTAGGAAGTCTTAGCTGAGTTTTGGAGTCCCTTAAGGTTTCAACAGTTATCTTTTTATTGATTAAATTGTTGACCTTCAGTGGTACCTATACTGTAAACTGTAGAAATCTGGAGCAGAGAACTTAATGTTGTGGCACGGTGATGGTGTGGTCAGTACTTAAAACAGTCAAAAGAAACCCAGAAGAAGTTAATGCTCCAGGGGGTTTGTGCTCAAAAAATAGAGGTACAGTTTGCATAATGGATAATCAGAAGATTTGCTGCTAAGCAATGTAGTTAGAATACTGATGCCTTTAATAGCATTTTTCATCTAGTAGTTAAGAAATAGTGGGTTTGATAGGAAATACTTCACTTTTATATTCTGTCAGAGGCTTAAAAGGTAGTTTGTAAAGCACTTACCTCAGATAAGATTTGAGAAATGTATTTTCTGGTAATTGAAGCAGTCATTGCACTTCTCCTGTATCATACTTTTCCATTCTGGTGTTCTTTGGAATTGTACCCTGTTAGTTTTACTAATAATTCTGGCTCTGTACCTGTAACACAGAAAACTAAAATGCCTTTTAAGTGGCATAAATAATTTTACATTTATTTTGGTGTGTACATATTGTGCTTGGAAAAAAAAAGAATGCTTGCAGTCTCAATGCTTTCACTCTTGACATTCAGATTTTAATATGGGCCTGTTATGTACCTGAGGAGTTTTATACAGAAGGCAGCAGTGAACAGCCTGTTCTGAACCAAGGCAGGTAGCACATTAATAGCAAATACAAGACCCTTGAGTCTGTGGGTTTGAGTAGCCTCGGTCAGCTTGCTCTCCTGGCCACCCATATGAGATGCAGTTGTAGAACATAATGAAATAACGCCGAWGTTCCAGGTCACCAGCAGCTATTTCAATACCTGTTTAGCACAGAGACTTTTAAAGTAATATTTACTGGATGATTTCCAAGAACAGCTGAGAATTTTTGCAGTAGGCATAACCAGTCTGGTACTGTCAAATTGAAAAGGGTACATGGAGATACTGGGCTCTGAGACTGTTTATTACTCTTCTGGTTATAAAACTGAATTGGTAAGAAGAGAATTCAACCTGTCACAAGTTACTGCTGGGATATTTTCTATTTTGTTTTATGGCCCTTGAGGATTTGATTTCTTATTACAATAATACAGTTAATTAGTTGCAATGTCTCCCTAAAACCAAGTCACAGTTACTTGACACAGTTTTGCTTTAYTGAACATTAAGCTGGTGCAGTGAAGCAGTGGAGGAAAAAGCCCACAGAGGATAAATATGTCCTTTATTTAAATTGTACACACCTGTAGTTGACAGATACTGACAGTAAGTAAGCTTTGAGATGACTGATAATCATGTTTACATGCTTGTAAAAACTTAACTCTCTGGAGCCAAGTGTTATGGCTGAAGGTCTGCTGCTATGGTTTGCTTTGTATGAGGGTGATGTTTCATGGTATAGGTTTGCTGAAAGATGCTGAGGCTGGGTTTTGTCCGTCACTGCTTATACACAGAGCAACACAGATCTTGTGTTCCATCAAAGGCAGCTGTTCATCTTCGATCTCAGAGATCCCAACCAGTAAAACTTTGAGTGGTTTTAATAAATGAGCAAGTGCCTATCCATCAATTTTGCCATGGCAACTGTTTGTAGCCCATGATGAATATGACAGTTTAAAGTAGCTGAACTGAGTGAAAGAAAAGGGTATCCTACCTTAAGTAGGATCTAAGTTAGGGTACAACCTACAGGCTGACAATAAGCTGATTGAAAATATGGTGAGGAGTCTTGAATCAGRTGCAGGCTTCCTTTCTCCTCTCTCTGGTTACCTGTAAAAACCTTTTTCCTTCTGGTTAGCCTTTGGGCAGCAGCATGGTTTTGAATTAGTGTAAACTTCTTATCATACTGTACCTAATACACTAAAAATTAATAATCTAGGTAGTTTCAAATTGATTTGTGGTGATACTCTTACAAAAATTATCAATGCATATGCACTGTTTCAGTGTAAATAAGAAAACTACCTGCCACATTCTTTAACACAATGCTCTCTCTGAAATCCATGTTTGCACTCTGTGTTTCCTGCAGGTGTTCCGCAAGGATCTCATTAGTGCCATGAAACTCCCAGACTCTCACCATGTCAACCCTGATGAGTATTACGTCTTTGCAGACACGTGGAAACAAGAATGGGAGAAAGGGGTTCAGGTTCCAGCCAGTCCAGAAACTATTCCGCAGCCTTCTCTCAGGTATTGCTGGTCAGACATGGATCATATGTACTAAATGGCAACTCAGAGAAGATGGTCTCTCAAAACCAAGTTGTCTAAGTGCAGTCAGATTTTCTCTGTTGGTATGTTTAAATCTTCAGTGTAGCAGCCTTCAGACATGTTCTTAAACCACAGAAGTGCCAATTTGGAAAACATTTCTGTGGTGCTTCAGTCCAGATCTGTTTCTGTCTGCACGCTGTTACAGTATCTACATTGTGAATGTAAAGAGATCTTTTTTCCTCAGTCACATGGTGCTATGGATTAAAAGCTGTTTTTTATTTCAGCATAGGGAGTTGAATAAATTAAAGATAAACTCATATCTTATGCATATTACTTGAAAGGTTTCCCTACCCTGCGTGGTGATATAGAGCACTAGGCATGCAGTAATCACTGATACCTGATAAAATGACTCATTTGTTTATATAATCTAATTTTGGTTATTCTCAATGTATTAACCTTTTCTACCTTCTCTCACCACAGTTGGCTATTTAACATTATAGAAGGTCAGTGATCTCAGGTTCTGAAGATAGATAAAGAATCTTCTGTTCTYTCACTCCCTGTTTAGGCTAGGGAAACATAGCACTGTAGTCCTGCAGCCCTTCCTGGTGGAAACAAAGCATATTTCAACAAAGAAAGGTTAATGCCAGCGTGCTCTTCAAGATGAAGATAAATGAATTGTCTGGTGAAAGTGCTATGTCAGCATAATTTAACTTCCACTGCTATTGTCACTAGCAAGTTATTAAAAAGAAGTATATTGCAGCTCATACCAGCAGTATTATATTAGAGGAAAATATTGGACCAGAAAAAAGAAAAGCTCACATGGGAATTAGAGGAAAAAGTGAGCGGGGTAAAGGGGGATGAAGAATGGCAGAAGGACCTTGTTTGTGCTGGCGTTGATAATCCACAYTGTCCAGTTAGAATTATGTGGGATACAGCTTGACAGCTGCCTTCTCCTTCTTTGCTGCCTTATTTTCTAGAGTTTTTATCTTTTCCTTGTCCTGTGGAGGGTGAGCTCCAGAAAGCTTGTAGAGCTGCTCATGCATGGCACTGTTCCATTCTGTATCTCTCCGGCTTCCTTCCWCATGTAGGGCTTTTTGCATTGAATTCAAAGAAAGATTGAACTTTATCTAGTTCAGATTATTCTTTCCATTCCAAAATCAAACCAATTAAACACAGAGTTTTATCTCTGAAAATACTTGAAAGAAACAACAGAAAGAAACAACAGAAGGAACACAAATCTTTTTCTCTGTTGCTTCTCGGATGACTTTTCCTGTTTACGTTTTTGCTTGGCATCAGAGTGTTTCTTGCATAACAAAAATAATGTATTTGTAATGTGGATAAGGTGTCATTTACAAAATAAGAGTTTACTGAGTATCCCAAATGGAGAGCAAGATTTTTCCCCCACACACACAGACACTACAGTAGAATTACTACAGTAAGCTTTCATGAAAAAGCTGGTGTTTTCACGACATCAGTTGGCAAGATTTCCTTATATCATTTAGGAAGAATATAGGACAAAAATTGTATTGGTTTTGTGCATAATACTTTCTGTGGGTTTCAGAAACAGTTGCTTTGTCATACCAGTAGCATTTGTTAAATTGAAGTCATATGGACAGGCTTACATTTTAAATAGGGTTCTGTATGTGTAGTAAACCTTGGAACATTTTGGGTGAAAAAATGACATTTCRAGAATCGTGCCTCCCTAGGCTGACTATACTTACTGGCTGGTTTAAAGTCTGTGAAACCCCAGCTTTCTTTGCACTTACAGCAAATATTTTATGTCTTTCAAGGATCTTAAAAAGCTGTAAGTATTTYTTTTTTTTTTCTTTTCACTCACAGGGTTGTAGCAGAAAAGGTAAAAGAAGTACTGTATACACGACCCAGGAAATACATCCACTGTTCCAGCCAAGAGCCCACAGAACCAGGTTACATCAACATTTTGGAACTAGCAGAATCTATGTGTCGCTATGACTTGGATGACATGGACATCTTTTGGCTCCAGGAGCTAAATGAAGAGCTTACAGAAATGGGTAATTCCACAACATGTTCTCATTTTAAAAGCTGCACTTAATTTTTGCTGTTTTGCTGTTTGAGTTTTTTGCTGAGTAGTCTGCTGTGTAAGGTCTCTGAAAGATTGCTGAATGATAATTGAATGGAAATGCTAAGAGAAACAGGAGCTAAAAAAGKGATTACTTTGTTGATCTGTTAATGTTTTATATTTTATCTGTTGTACCTAAACATTTCTTGATGTCCAAAATCATCTGCAACTTCTGCAGACTGAGGCAGGAGAGAAAAAGCCTATATCAGGTGGAATTAATTTAGGACTTCAAAAGATTTAAGATTYTATGTAGGGAAAGCAGATGTTTCCATTTCTTGAACTTGGAACATATCTACAAATTCAGAGTTCTGAGGAACTTGCATGCTGGGTTCTCAAAAGAGTAATTAAGTTTCACACATGTTAGCCCATTCAAAATCAGCTAAGTAAACTTTCTTTTGCCATGCAAGTTGTGGGTGTAGAGGTCTATGAGCAGGAGTGAGCTATGGAAAATAATATTGGAATTATCACTGGAATAACTGAATTGTGGTGGAATAGCCTGTGTGGCTAGTATTCTTCTATGGGTGATTGTAGGTCCTTTAGGAAGGACAGGTTGGCATGTCCTGCGTTTTCTGCTAATAAAATAAGAAGTACCTATAGAGAAATGATAATCAATGGTAGTGTTGTCTGTAACAGCAGTGAAATAGTGGTGACTGAGATCCAGAGGGGAGTGAGGAGGGGAAGTAGTTTTTCTGGTCCTGGGCTTCAGGACAGCATGTTTCTACTTAGGTAACTGGGTGGGATGTGGGAGGCAGCTCTGAAGGCTGGAATTACTGAAGAGAGCTAGCAGGACTTCAAGAACACTGTCCTCTAAGCACAAGAAAGTTCCAATTATACATTCAGGAAAATTATTAGATGTGTTGGGAGACTGGTTTGGTGAAGTAGGGAGTTCATGAATGAGCTCCAGTGCCAAAGGATGCAAATAAGTAGAAGCAAGGACAATAACTTCCCAGGCAGGAATGCTGTGAGCAAGAGCTGTGAGCTTTTCAAGGGGGCARATCTCCATCCATGGAGATTTTCAAGATAAAACTACATGTATCTCTTAAGCAACAGCCTTTTTGGATTTCCTATTGACTCTGCTTGGAGCCCAGGCAGAGGCTGAAGCCCTCTGTAAGACCTTTCCCACCTGAATGATTCGCGAATTCATTTAATTCAGGCAATGAGAAAGTATTAGGGCATGGAAGAGAACAAAGAGAATGCTTTAACTCTCCCTGTTTATTGTTTGTAACAAGGAATCACAATTAGTAGCCTTAGTTAAAATATTAGCCTCTGCAATTAATGTTATGTGAATATCCCAACATTTGAAGGCCTGAGTAAATTGTAAGCTGTGAACATCATGATCATTTTTGAGCAAGGATTGTGATGAGATGCAATGTGGAGATGYCTTGTAGCTGTGAACATCATGGGGTTTCTAATGCAGTGCATGTCCTGAAGCTGCAAGCTGAGGGCCAATCTCATAGCAAATACTTTTAAAGTGGTCCTGCTTATGCTAAGTTTGATTAGTGGTGAGTACATATAGCATGTATAGCATGTGTAGTGTACACATGAACRGATAGTATGGATTGCAACAGTATATTTATCTACTTTTTTTTTTTTAAATAAAACCATTTTCCTAATCATCATGTTTTGATCACGTCATCACAATAGCCTTAGAGGTACTTAGGGTGGTGCAACTTTAATTATAAGATATGAAGTATTCTTGATAAGTTTTTTTTCCTAGGGCATTAGTCTTCAGAATAACAGTATGTGACTTTTAGTGATTCATTAGTGTTTAGTAAAATTATGGAGGTGCAGGAAGGGTTGTGTGGGAGCAGCCAGCAGTTACAGCAATTGCTGTCTTTTGTGCTGCAGTGTTTTCTTCCAGGTGCAACCTTGTGGTTTGTGTAAAATTTTTACTCAAGTAGTAGTCCTGCTTGTATTTATAAAACAATGTTATAATTAGTCTGTGAGTGAAAAATCTTGTCTATTTTTATTTTATTTTTAGATGCTGTGTCTACTGCATTAGTTGCTAGAAGTTGTCTTTTTTCTCTTCCTGCGTCTCTGACTCAGAGGCATCTGACTGTCCTCTAATTGCCCTTCCCTTTCTGTGTTGTAGGCTGTGGGCTCCTGGATGAGAACACGATGGAGAAGACAATTGAAGTGCTGGAGCGGCACTGCCATGAGAACATGAATCACGCCATCGAGACCGAGGAAGGGCTGGGCATTGAGTATGATGAGGACGTCATCTGTGACGTGTGCCGGTCCCCGGACAGCGAGGATGGCAATGACATGGTGTTCTGTGACAAGTGTAACATCTGTGTCCATCAGGTTAGTGCCTGCAGAAATGGTGACACTCTCCTGTGGTTTGTTTACCYAGGCAAATGTGGAATTTGAACAGATGTTAAACACTAAGTGGAGGACTTGGCAGTTTTCTACATATGAAAGGTGGTGCGATACTGAGGTGGATTCTCAGGCTATAATGATTACAGTAGATTAAGTCGCCTAGCATTGTTAATAAGTGGACAGCTACAGACTAGCAGGAATGCAAAATGTGTTTTTGGGACATGCAAGTATTTCCTCTGTGACTGTAAATAATTGTTCCCCCTATTACTRAATCTGCTTTTGAAGATAAACAGGACAGGAAATACTGGCTTGCCTGTTTGTGAGAAATCTAAAGATCATTTGTTTCTGAGCTTTTTTTTTTTTCCTTTTACTGACTACTTATGTAGTCAGACATAGACTGCCCAAATTTAGCCATCTGGAACCATATGTAGGCACTTAATAGAGTGATCTTTTTCAGAAGCCATCAGCACCTGCAAAAACCAGTCTCAGTCTGAATGGTGCTCATGTTTATTGTTTCAGATGTAATCAAGACTTTACACTGCCTGAGCTCAGTATAGTCAGGTAAAGGTATCTTTATAATTAGAAAAGGGGTATGAATCCTGTGGTTCTGTGCATCCTATTCTGGAACGGAGTTTTGCTACAAATTGAAAAGAGACCAAGAAAGTTCTTTTTTTTTTTTTTAATGCATTTTTGTACTGACTGCAAGTAATATTTGGAAAACATATCTGTCTGAAAAAAGACCTGTCACCTCCTTGCTCACAGTGGGCTGGCTTCTAGCCTGGTTGCTTTCCTGACCTGAGTCCCCATGTGAAGCAGCCTGTGAGCCTGAGTTGGCAGTAAGGTGGCAGTGACAGGARTATGGCTGGCAGCTGGGCTGCCTGCTTCAGTCCTTGCTTGGGCCTGTTAAGGAGTAATGATGGATTTGCAGTCAAAGGCTTATGGTTGTTTCCTGACAACTGAGCTTGAGTTGATGGTCTGCTGCCTCCTTGCCCCTCACTCTTCCCTGTGCTGGATCTGACTGAAACAAACTGGAGAGTGTGTCTGGGCTAGAGCAAATCCTAACTATAGCAACAACTTGTTTCATTTTTGATCTGGATCAGCTTTGGTTCAACAAGTAGCCTCAGGTCTGTTTGTCGTCACAAGTTTGGAAGTGGAGGGGAGGAGGAGTGTGAGAAAATTACTCCTTCATGGTACCCCRTTGTGCTGGCTCAAACATGTTGTGAAATTACTGTTTTAGTAGTCTAGACATCCTTTGCTGATCAGTTAAAATTAGAAAATAGTTTCAGTCCATTTCCAACACCCTAGATCTGATCTTAGATTTAATGCCACTTCTGCTCTAGTAACAGAAAGAATTCAGGTGGGAATATGCCACAGAGGAGGAAAGGAGCACTTGTAAAATTTGGATTGCAGCTCCCCCTGTTGGGCTTTTACGGGAGTTGTAACATCAAAAAAACCCATTTAGGTTAGTCAGTCTTGCTGCATTGAGTTCAAGGAAGTCCCCCTCCCTACAAGCTTGACATAAATGTGCAGTGTTTTATGATATTGTTTAATATTAAATACTGAAATCTTACAAGCAAAAGTCTGGAAAGGCAAATTTGGGAATCTTATACTAGATTTAGTCTGAAAGAATGGTTACAGCTACTGATCCTGATTTTTTGAGTCTTTTAATGTTATCATTACTAGAGATAGTGTTAGAAATTGTGAGATTTCCTGTGATATCCACCCTTTTGATAAAACTTTTATTTGGAGTGGTTGAGTGAAAYTAGACCTTGGTGGCAGCCGGTGATTTCAGATAGCTCAGCTTCATGGAGGAAGGGGAKTTGTGTATGTACAGCAGGATCCACCATTGGCTCCATTAAGAACCACGAGGAATTTTAATTGGAAGCTAAACTATTTATTTTCCTTTTTTATTTTAATTCTCAAACCTAGCAAAACTTAAGAAATTTTTAATTTTCCATGTGGTTAAGTGTAGTACTTGGGAAATAAGTGTAAAACCCAGCACCTTATACTTCCAGTGTATGCTGTAATTTTTTGTTGCAGTATTATATAAATATTTAAAGAAAAAAACTTCACAGAACTGTAACCACAAACATTGCAGGAARTTATTTTCAGTCAAACAGCTCATATCTCTTTCCCTAAATAGWATTATGTTAGAGTATTACATTTTTAGCAGTAGGAAATGGTGATTTTAGAAAGTATTAGATACAGAAGCTAACTTAAAGGAATATGCGTGCTGTTTATTTCAGAAGTTTAAAAGTCACTAAAGGCAAAGGTAAAGGTTTGTAACACCAGTGCTGTTGTGCAGTCACAGTGGATATGTTTTGTAAACAGATGTAGAAACTATTGCTTTTGAGGCTGTTTCTCCTTGGATTAATTGACTCATTTTAAGGTAAAGAAATCACAGATTAAGTGAAGGCCAGATTGTGCCTTTACTTTTTGAAAGCTTTGCTCTGTGTGAATGTGAATGCCTGTGTGTGAAATAATTTCAGCACAATGATTCCAATACCTGTTTTTCTCCAAGGCTTGCTATGGAATCTTAAAAGTACCTGAAGGGAGCTGGCTGTGTCGCACCTGTGTCCTGGGAATACATCCTCAGTGCCTCCTCTGTCCTAAAAGAGGAGGTGCCATGAAAGCTACTAGGACAGGGACCAAGTGGGCACATGTGAGCTGTGCTCTTTGGATTCCAGAGGTAAAACCCTAAGTACTTGCCTGTCTTCCTCTTCTTGTTCCATCCTCTGCCTTTTTGCATTCTCATGATTTAAGGTCTTTGACTTACTACTGGGCTTTATTTTGGTAGGGCTGCTCAGTCTGTGAAGTGTGGGGGAGAGTCCAGATTGTACTCTACTAATGAGTCACTTTGTCACCTCCATTTACTCAGCAATCACTTCTTGTGTCATTATGGTATCTGTGACCTGCTAGAAAGGGCAACTGATATAAGCTGTATCTTACAACTGCAGATTATATGAGACTTCAGTCTCATATTTTTTATGAATTTGTGTAATTTGCATTAATACCTCCACTTTTTTCAGAGTTATGTTTGTTTGTTTGCTTAAAGGKCGCCTGCACTGCTTTATATCTATAGGATGTATGCTGCAATTTGTACTTAAAATTTCTTTGAATTAGAATTTTTCTGAATAGTGGGGAGATGAGAATTTTTATCTCCATGTTATACACACTTTATAAGTAAAGGCTTTTTTGATATATCTGTGCATRACATATATGGAGAGTTTCATAATGAAGTTTTACACTTCCTCCTCCATTTTGAATCAAATTTAKCATCACAGTGTAGTTCTGTAAAACAAAGTTCACTTAGGTATAGATGGAGTTTGTGTTTAATTTTGCACTTGGGATATTTATGTTTTATTTCTTACCAGAAATTTTGTTACCAGAAATTCTGTTATGGTGGGTGGTTTAATGTGAGACAGTAGCCAGATCTGTCAGCACCATAAAATCAAGGATACAGTATTTTCTGAATTTTCTGYTCCCAAGTGCAGACAGGTCTGATGTGTGCACAACTTTGAAGATGATGTTAAGATTTTGGTTTGGTTTATTTTGACTTAGCAAAGGATATAATGTGTAATTCTTAGTTGTCTCAGGCACATATATCTGCTTCTTAAGGAGATTATCTTTGCAGTTGCACTTTTCCTTTCAGGCCTACTTGTAGTTTCTGTCATTGCTTTCRCCTTCAAGGAGAGAGRAGTTGAGAAAAAACCCAAAATTATTTATTTTTWAAAAAAATCACTTCTCCTCTTGTGCTTATAAGTGTCTTGCCTGGAAGCTCTCCTGGCTCTGAGCTGAGTGGTTTTTCTAAGCAGTCCATTCTGCATGTGGTTGCCTTGCTGTTCTCATCAGCAGAAAAGGAACAGTGAGGTTTGGGAAGGTGGTGATGGCTGGGCAGGAAGCACACCCTGGCTTTTTGCCTGCCCAGRCTCTGCTCCTCTGGCTGAGGAAGAGAAGCTACTTGGGGACACCCAGGGTGGGAGAGCTTGAATCCAGCTGTTTCCACAGCCCACTCAGTGATTCCAGGTTTTGGACACCTTCTCTCCACACCAATGCCAAGTGTGTCAGGCATAGTGAAGAGGCGGCATGTGCCTGCAAGCATGGGAAATGCCTCTTGGATCCATTCTCTTGGGCTTGTGTGTAGTCACTTGTAAAACAATTCAGTTACCAGAGAAGCCAGGAAAACCCTTTGTAAATCTCTACTAAAATGGCAGCTCAGTTCCTGTTTGGAGTGGCCTTATGTGCTGCAGGGGGCAAGAAAGACAGGGTTTGAAGACCCAGGGATGGATGCTTTAGGGAGAATGTGCGTTCTCATGTATCTATTTTTTTTTTTCTTCCAAGGTACTAGCATGCTGGAATTCCCTAAAAGAAACATTAATTATAAGTCACTGGTATTTCCTCTTGAGATCCTAACAAAGTGAAGCAAAGCAGAAAGCAGGGAGGAAGGGGCTATAAACATTTGTGTCTTGTGGCAAAAGGTTCAGAGAATCTCAATGAGTCACCAAGTGCAGTCTAGCATTGTTGCAGTCAATTGTGCCAGATATTCTCCTGCATTAATTCATTCAGCACTGTCTTAAAATCTTTTTCCTTCCCTGCCTTCCTTGGGAGTTAATGCTGTTTGAAGGCTTTCTTTTCGCTCCCTTGACTGATTGGGACGATTGAAGGTTTTTACTTTCCGAAGAGTACTCATTGGTTTATATCCTCTTTTTCTTCTGCCTTTCCTTTGCTTTAGTATAAATATGTGGCCTATTTCATGTTTTTTTAAAAGGTGTACTTCTAAATTTAAAAAAAGTCAAAAAGGGAAATGCTGATATTAGAAAACCTGTATTGAGTGTTTTGAAATTCAAGGTGTTTCTTTGCCTTARATAACCTATTATAGATATATCCTCTGCCTGTCAATGTGGTGGTAGCTGAAGCAGAAAGTGATAACACCCCCCTGGCTGTAGAGGAAAGATAAAATTTACTGTCCTGAGCAGCTGTTGTGAGTGGCTGTGCTCAAGCCACTGGGCTGCCCTTCCCAGCCACTGATGCAGATCCTTGTGTACTGGAGCAGCTGCTGGTGGCACAGTTAGCAGGGAAAAGAATAGGACAGCAGGGTGATTGATCATGTGCATGACATAATAGGCTTCAACAACCCACTGTCTTCACTCTCTCCCACTCTTAGAACTTCTTCAGAGTATAGCAGTCAAGATGTAACCTGATGCAAATTGAAGAAATGGAGAAAATATTATGGCAGATGGGTCATTTCTGCCTTGGAATGGGAGTTCTTGGGGGATGAAAAGGTTGCCTTCTGCTCTCTGGATCCCTTGTGAGCAGCAAAGTTCAAACGGACTTTGCCTTGACTCCTCTCTGCAGAAACGTGCAGGTGGCACAAGGCCAGTGTAAATAAATTGCACCTGACTCTGTAAGTGCCTCTTTGTGCTTTTACAAAGTAGGGTAATATCAACAGTCAGCATTACAAGCTGAATGACCAGTATTTCCAATATAAATGTTTCCTGGCCTTATGAGTCTCTTCTGGGGAAGGAGCAGGAAGAATATTTAAGGGGGCAGAAAGGGACAGAGAAAAGGTCTGTGTCAATTCATAGCTCCTGCTGGGAAGCCCAGTGAAAAGCTGATATTACTCAGTCTCCAGAAAAAAGTCATTGTAGATTCTGATTTCTTTTTGAAAAGAGTATAGACAACCTGACACATTGATACAATCCCTTGATTCTTAAGGGAAGTCTTGTCTGTCAGTGTGGTGGTAACAATGAGTCTTTGTACAATATTGTTTCAGGAATACCTGTGCAACTTGTAACCAGCTGTTAAGCATGGTCAAGTTAGGTTCCTGAAAGTTTCTTTCTTTTTGGAAGCGAAAAAGCTACRTTTGATGATTCTGAGGAGCACTGACCATGATTTTGTTGAGCTTGTCAGGCATTCCAGGGACAGTCTTGTCACTTTTCCACCAATTTATAGGAAGGCCACAAGAGGTTAAATTGTTAGCCATGTCTGTCTCATGAGTGCATTATGTATTGCCTGACTGTTCTTCTTTAACACCTGAACCTTCTGAAGCATCTCAGTGTCTTCCTAATGAAGACTTTTGGAAATGCCATGCACTCAGTATATTCCAGAAGATGTGGGCTTGCACTTGGCAGATCAGAGAGGGAAGTACTGTAAGAAACATTATCTTATTTGAGTCCATTTATGTCATTAATTCATGAACTATTGGTCATCCTTTTTTTTCTAATGTGGAAATGATGAACTGAGTAATCTCTTGCAAAGCTGTTCTTTCCACCTACTTAAATGATTCTTAAAGCAATGCATGATAAGGAGAGAGTAGCAAAAATATTCTGAGCATAGCAACTGTGACTTAGCACTGCTATCTTTGGCTAAGTCTACCTCACTGAGGAGGTCTGCTGAAGGAAAGCTTTTCATCCATAGGGATTAAACAGGTTTTAAAATGAATATGTGCATCAAGTGAYTGATGATGTACCTCCAAAGGGAAGCTGAAAAATTCAGCTTTGTCTACCRGCTCTTGTAAAGTTGCCAGTTAATTTATTTTACATGTTAAGCAAATTCATCCAACTCAGATTTTCCTGGCTGTCTCTTACTGTTGATTTAATCTATGAAAATTACTATAACATAATGCTCTTAAAGTTTTCTAGAAGAACAAAATAATTGTTGTTCAAATCTCAYCTTTAACTGCTTTTTTTAGCCATCAGCTTTCTTCGGGCCTCACAGTGCCACAGAGCATGATCTAGGAACCGCCTGTCTTTGAATTCTTAAGTTTGACCCTTTGAGAAGAAGCCCATACTCCCACCACAGGAAATACAGGTCTACTCTGTTCAGATGAATTGCTTTTAGAAAGTGTGAAGTCTCAGCATAGCATCAGCATTGTGGTTTTCGTTCAGCCAGGTAGCCCTCCAAGGCACACAACTGCTGAATTCAAAAAGTGTTGGAGAAGTGTCAAAATCCAAGCTTTTGGAGGCTGGTGTTTTTGGGACAGTTATCCCACTGAAATATTCTGCTGTGTGCCATTCTCATACTGGCCCAGTTCTGCATGTTAGTCATTCAGAGCTGGCCAAGTTTTTGTTTCTGTGCTTGRATAAATCCTGTCAGGAGTGGCTTAGGGACGTCTACAGATATAGAAATATCTGTTTTGGTTTCTAAATCATCATGAGGAAAGTCCTCATTTCCCTATATAGACAACAGGCAACAGAGAAACTTTTATCATGATGCATATGTGGAAGTTACTATAACAAAGAATAGGAAAAACTATTCTGTCTATATATGGGTGGTTTTTTTCTTTTCTTTTAGTAACATCTGTAATCTGGTCTACCAGAGACAAATTGATCATCCAGACTAAGTCTGTGAAAACTAGCACAAGACAATATATCCTGCTTTGTAATAAGAGAGGTTTGTTGGGTTTTTTTTCTCAAATTATATTTGATACAGTCCATAGTTAGGAAAGTGTATTAGGATTATCTCTTGCAGTGGGAGTGCTCTGTGGAGAGGCAGAGCTGGGAAGCAAGGCTTTTCCTGGCTGCTGACTGATAGATCTGGTTCTATCCCAAATGTTGAGTTGACAGAAGTAGATACCATAGCAGATCTAGGGATTTTATAGAAGGAACTTTCCTGAAAAGCATTCCTGTTTTGTTCTGAGGGGCTTGTATTTTGGCATTTTTTTGAAGTTAGACCTGTAAAAGCAGCACAGAGGGAAAAAAAATGCCAAAAACAAAACCACAAGGGAATGGAGATAAACTTAGAGTGACACTTGCTGCAGTCTCTCAACTGGCAGTGGTTTAGGAATGGAATTCCCCAATTTAGTGTTCCCACTGAAGCACTTCAAACCATGCATCACACCCCYCTCCCTTGCACCAGGCTGGAGAGGGGATTTGGAGGCACAAATGGTGAGGATCATGCATCAAGAAAAGAAGAATTTACTGGAAGCAGCAGTAAGAAAAAGCAGAAGTAAGAAAAACAAAGAAAAACGAACTGTAAGAGCTACAATATCAGTAAYGGAGCCAGTGCTACCCGACCACTGGCTTCACACCACACTTACCTGACCAGAAGAGAGCCCTTCCCCCAACCCTCAGAAAATGATGTGAGCTGGTATAGAATAACCTCTGGGTSCTAGCCATGCTCCCTTTTGGCTACTGCAAAAATTAACCCTGTCCTGGCTGGAATCAGGACATTGGTTCATAACAAGAGCATGCTGTAGGTGCCTCAAATATTTTGAATAATTGCAACTTTGGGTCACCAGGTTAAATTGATATATTCCACACTATTGTCTGCATGTGGGATCTTTTGGAGTCCCTTTCTGAAAAATATGAGTACATGGAGATCTTGCTGCAAGAGAAACTAATGGATGGCTTTCTTCTTCTGATATAAAGTGAGAGCTTGGGTTTGTTTGGTTTTTTTTTCCCTTTGATAACTRTTTTCTGCACTGCTTTTTTTCTTTACAGGTTAGTATTGCTTGCCCAGAAAGGATGGAGCCAATCACAAAGGTGTCTCACATTCCACCAAGTCGATGGGCTCTAGTGTGTAGTTTATGCAAACTGAAAACTGGTGCTTGCATTCAGGTATGTATGTCCTTGTCCCATAGTGACTCTGCAGGGGTGAATTTGTCAGAAGGRCAATTTTGGTTTTGCATTTTGTTCTTCCTGTGTTCAGAGATGCTTTACAATGGAGATGACTGTTGTATAGATGTCTGCTTCATAGCCATTTGCTATCAAGTTAGTTGACTAGAGAGAAGAATTAGTCTGGGTTGCCATCTTTTGAATAAGGCTGATACACATCTTTGATACTATGTGTATCAAAGATGAACAGAAAACTTCCACTGAACACTCTGCAARCAAGAAAATACTATTTTGGGTAATACCAACTTGAGAGGGATCAATATTTTTAAGAATGTGTAGGAAATTGGTTTTGGTAGGGATGGCTTTTCATGTAGTTGAGGTAGTTATGTCCTTTTTTTCTAGTTTGGTGCTACTGTTAGTAATTGAGTAATTAGTAATTGAGGCGTTTTGTTTTGTCTGCAGTGCTCTGTGAAAAGCTGCATCACTGCCTTTCATGTCACCTGTGCCTTTGAGCATAGCTTGGAGATGAAAACTATCCTGGATGATGGGGATGAAGTCAAGTTCAAGTCGTACTGTCTAAAGCACAGCAAGAACAAACAGAATTCGCTGCCTGATGTTGAGGAGCACCCCAAGAGCATGCCAGAGCAGAAGCAAACAGAGAGTGAGAAAACGAGCCTGCGAGCCCAAAARCTCCGAGAGCTGGAAGAGGAATTTTACTCACTAGTAAAAGTGGAGGATGTTGCAGCAGAGCTGGGCCTTCCTAAACTTGCTGTAGACTTTATCTACAATTACTGGAAATTAAAGCGAAAAAGTAACTTTAACAAACCATTGTTTCCTCCCAAGGAGGATGAAGAAAATGGCTTGGTGCAGCCAAAAGAAGATAGCATTCATACTCGCATGAGGATGTTCATGCATTTAAGGCAGGACCTAGAGAGGGTAAGAGCTAACTTGTAAAGTTCTGAAAAACTATTTGCAGGTGAGCAWGGTCTTTCTTTGTGGATGAAAGTGAGAATGGGGAAAGCAAAATTAGATAATTTAGTAATTTTAAAAATAAAAGTAAGGCCTTGAACTCCAGTCTTTTGATATGCTGCACTGCCTGCTGCAGAGACTTTCAGGAGCTGCCTCTCTCAGTCCAGTGAAAGATCCAAGGTGAAAGCAGAGCTTCCTGACTTGCTTAAAGGTTATTCCTTTATGTGTTTTAAGATGCATATTTCTATGCACAATGGACATATTTGGTAATTGACTCTGTGACTTCAGCTTCAGTGGAGTAAGTGTTTAAAAAAATGAAGAAATTTATTTGAGCCACTGTAGWAGTAGTTAGTGATACAGATGAAATAAGAAAAAATGTTACTTTTAATAAACAAAAAATAAGATTGAGGCTTGTTACCACTTGCTGCCTGTTAGGCTGGCCTGTTGGGTAGGGGTTACCTGCAATTTCCAAGTGYTTAGAGGTAGGTAGTGAATGTAAAAAGGTAATAAAATAAAATAGATGTGATGAGGAAAGGGGAAGTAAAAGCAGAAGAGAGGTAATACTGTTGTATAAAAGGGGAAACAATACTGGGGAGAGAACAACATGAAGATGCAGGAAGATTGTTGGAGCCAAGATTTGTACTTATCATTGTAACTGTTGTCTTTAATCTATCATAATCAATCTCAGATCTGTTCCAGGACTGCTTTAGATAMAGAAGTGTACTTTAAGAAAAAATATAAAACCCATAACATGCCTCAGATGGAGGGTTGGTATTTGGGGGTGGTTTTTTTTTATTTTTCAAGAGACCATGTCAAGCTTTTTGTTTGATAAATGTTTGGTTTACACCAAATATTGTTGAAATTTATGTACTTATTCTGAGTGGAGGGAATTCATAATTTGAAATGCCTGTTTCCAAGTTTCTGAACTTCTTGTGCCACAAGATTTTCTATTTTGTCGTATCTTGGGATAAATATAAATTTGGCAATCTTGGAATTTTGTTTCTAGGTAAAGAGGTTCCAGTTCTGAACTGATGGAACTGAGTGCTAGGAAAAGTTTATTTGGCAGATACCTTTCAACCAGTCCCTGTGCTGTTTCTGTGTTTTGAAAGCACTTTTAGGTGTTTATCAAGAACTTCCAGTGTCTCTTCTTACTCTTTTGCCTTAGGTGGAAATGTTGCTATTAACTCAAACAAGTAGAATTATGTGGAACTGAATCAGAATGGTTTGGGTTGGAAGGGACCTTAAAGACCCTATAGTTCCAACACCCCTGCCATGGACAGGGACACCTTTCATGAGACCATGTTACTCAAAGCCCCATCCACACTTCAGGGATGGGGCCTCCACAACTTCTCTAGGCAACCTGTTGCAGTATCTCACTGTAAACAATGTCTTCCTTACGCCCAGTGTAAACTTACCCTCCTTTAGTTCAAAAACATTGCCTCTTTTTCTGTCTCTAGAGGCCCTGGTCTCTGTCTTTCTTACAATCCCTTTTCATATAAGGAAAAACTGCAGTGAGGTCTCTCCAGGGCCTTCTCTTTTCCAGGCTGAACATTTTTTTTATAGTTAGGTACAGTCAGTAATATTCACAAGAACTTTACCAAGGGATTTTGCATGTAATGTTGTTGATAGAATTTGTAAACTATGTCTGGATTTATTTTCTTATTGCCTTTTAAGTCTCCTGTTATTCCTCCATAGGTAAGAAATCTCTGCTACATGGTAAGCAGGAGAGAGAAACTGAAGCTGTCCCACAGTAAAGTACATGAACAGGTCTTCAACTTGCAAGTCCAACTCATTAATCAGGAAATTGCTGCAGGTAATCATATAAATGTAAAATATTTATAAATCCTGCCTGTATTTAAACTAAAGCAGTGTAGTCTCTTTATGTTCCTGGTTAGTGCTTTTCACATGTAAMAATGCCTTTAAGAATTTTCTTCAAGTACATAGTCAATCAAAGTAGCAACACAGAACTCTAGAATTGCTTAAAATATTTACTTGAATATTTCTTTATGTTATGGCTGTTTCTAGGATTTGCCTATTACTTATCACTATGGCATCCAGATAGCAGAAATGAGCTGCTGGTTTTTGCACTGTTGGGCTGCTGGTGTGTGGCACTGGTTCCCCACAGCAAGCTCCACCCTGCTGGTTGTTTCTTCAGCTGAGAAGGCTTTTTTGCTTGCTGTTACCAGTTGGTTCCTTCAGGCAAGAGAAAGAGTGACTGATGGGAATCGCTGCTGTTCTCATGTGCAGTGTGCACGTCGTGAGCAGCACAGATTTTTATTTGCCATCTGCATTTGCTCTCCTTCTTCCCAAAAGAGTTTAGGTACTCTGGGTATTAATAGGGACTAGTAACTCTTTGGGAATGCTGAGGTGCCAATGCAAATGCCCTTTGCATTTACAGCAAGTTTTTAAAATAAGGAACACAGCATTTGGAAAGAGGAAAAGCATATGCATACCAGTGTAGTTACTGGGATTTTTTTTTAATAGGAAAGGCAGCTATTTTTTTGTGGGAAATTAAGATCTCTCTGGTCTTTCAAGATACATACTTCACTGGTTTAGGGTGAAATCTTCCTGCTTTTTTTCTCTGCCCCTGAAACATGGATAGGTTTGGTTAGTACTGATAAGGTTGTTTTTTTTTAAACTGTTTTAGATCAGACTAGTRCTTCATGGAAGCAGTGGCACTCTGAAGCTCCTTGCTTTTGTGTAAATGCATTTTTTTAGAAATGTCTACTAAGTTTATTTAATATCTTTACAAATACTAGTGGTTTTTAAATACTTATCATAATAGCTTGATACTTGCAGTGGGTGCTGTATGCATGTATTACCACAAACAACTTGTATGCTGAGGTAAAATGACTTGTAAAGCTTAGAGAATTTTATAATACGAAGCAGAAAGTTGAAGTAAGTCCAAATTGAAACTCAGTTTGAAGCATTGTTTTTTCTTCATCCAAAACTGAATATGAACCTTTTTTACAGCTTTGTTGGAACAACTTCAGTCATATCTCAAAACTGGTTCAATTCACTGGCTTAAAGCACCGTAAAAAGGACACATTGTTGTTTTTAATGGAAATATTTAAATGCTTACCTAAATTCCAAAGTGGTGGATAATTTGGAACAGTTTGGTTATCCCAACTTCTCCTTTGTGTCCTAAAATAATTTCACACTAATTATTTGCAAATGCTTCTTACTGTTGCATGACCATATAATGGACTATAAAGCTTGTTACAGTTGGCAAAAGAAATTACGCTTTTTAAAAAAGTCTTTTTTCTTTTTCTTCTGCTTCCTCACCTTTCTCCTGTAGGCCATACCCTGACAAGTGCACTAGAGAACACACTGTTCTACCCACCTCCCAGGATCACCCTGAAGTTAAAAATGCCCAAATCAGCACTGGGAGACTGCAAAAATAACTCGCTGAAGCCTGGCAACAGACCACTTTCTCCTGACAACAACAGCACTGTTTACAGCAAACGGAGTGTGCCAATGTCAAAGGAATCGTTTGAAATTAAAGCAAAATCTTATGCCAGGTATCAGCACGACAGCAGAAGTAATGGGCTGCTGGCAGGGATCGGCAAGCCTCGGAGCGAGGCAAAGGATTCTGGCCCCACGCAGCTGATGGAGTTTCACCGGGGCCAGCCTTCCGGGAAGCCTTTAGCGCTCCAGGCTGCTCTGCATGGACAGTCTTCCATCGGGAACGGGCGGCTGCAGCAGGAGAACTCAAGGCTGATGTCCAAATCCAATGGTCTGATGGGCAGGGTGGGAGATGTGAGCCAGAGAGACAGCTCCAGCCAGACGTCCTATGAACAAGAGTCCGTGCTCACGGCTCACTTGGCCAGCCAGAGTGGATTCCGCAAATCCACCATGGAACATTTCAGCAGGTCCTTTAAAGAGGCTACCAACAGTCTGGTGAGGACCACGGAAGATCTCCGGTGCTGTGAAAAGCCAACAAGAAGACTTGCAACAAAAGATCGCTTATGGAGCAAGCAGACACTTGAAGGTGCTCCATACCAGGACAACGATGGGTACTGTCCTGACTTAGAGCTGAGTGACTCTGAAGCAGAAAGTGATGAAAACAAAGAACAAGTGAGGTTAAGACGAAGTAGCTCAGAGAGAGAAAGCCCTAGTAAGGACTTTGGAAGAGACTGTCACAATAGAAACAAAAAGAATATGATATCTCACAGTTCGGTACAAAGGTGATTAGAAGCCCCCACGGGGTAATTCAGCCTTTATGTATTCCAGTGTACCAGTGCAAAGCTCAGCATCAAAAGGTTCCAGAAAATAGTCTAGGACCTATTTAGGAAGAGCTGCAGTAGAGGATGGGGGAGGAGAGAGAAATCAGAGTAGTTTTGTTCAACTGTGAATTGGTTTGCAGTCTTTGCAAGGTTAGCTCAGTTATCCGCAAAGTCGTGGAAATTGCGTGTTTTATCAGAGGGTAACACCTGGGACAGCACAAAGTGGTTAATTGTTTAAAAATTCAGGAAACCGCTTCCCCCTTGCCAGCTTAAGTGCAAGGCACTGTGTTCATGTGGAGGCAGTCTGGTGGTGGTGGACAGGTTTAGAAGAAGTCCTTGCATTGCTCTAAGGTGTCGCAAGAGACTGCAAACGGAGACACTGAAACTGCGTTGTTATGGCACCTGCAGTGTGGCTTTGATCCAGCAGTGCACTTGCGGATGTGTTAGGAAGTTAAGCAYGTGAAAAGTCCTGCTGGTTTCCCCCGGGAACGTTTGTGCTCAGCTATCCGAGCACATGCTGGTGTGCTCTGCTGGATCAGGCCCAAAGTGACTACTAAGTGCTGATCCCCTTCTGCAGGAGGCTTTGAACTGCAGTGGCATTTGCAGGCTCCCTGCGGAGGGCGGAAGCAGGCGTCGCTGGCGCTGCCAAACTCGCTGACCTCTAGACGTGCCCCCCATTCCCTGCTTTTGCTGAAGGTTGTGTTTCTCWTCACAATAATTCGCTTATTTTGTAAATATACAACTTCTAGTACTCCAGTTTTTTTAATCTCTGTACATAGATGCTTGTTGTGGGATGCACTTGTAAATATTTTACCCAGCTAACAAGTACAGATGGCTAATTTTGTGGATAGTGTTTACAAAAGTAGATGTACTACTTCAAAGAAAAATGCTATTTGACACTTACATTTAGGCAATCACCGGTGATGCCAGGTTCCTCTTGAAACTGAGATTTCATATCCGGAGGTGTTTTTACCTGGTATTTTTAAAGYCAGCTGAATTAGAAATAATTTTAGCTGAATTTTTTTTTTCAGGTGCAAATTTTCAACCCTAGTTGCCTGAACACAGGCATAGGAGTCTTCTGGCATCTAGGTCTGTAAAATTTTAGCCAGTCATCATTTAGAGTATGATGGTTTAATTAAAGATTTTTTTTTTAATTCCTGAAAATYTACTATTTTATTACGCTGCTTTTCAACCTCTGGATCAGTTGCTGTTTCCCAGTCTAACACATTTTTTGTATGTCCTTTAAAATCAGCAGTTGTTAAATAGTGATTAAATTTCAGCTAGTACTGAGGGAGGAATCAAGAAGGGAAGGGAATGAATCCCTTTCTGTTTGTTTCAAAGACAGGRGATTTTTGTTTGAATGCAAACTAACTTCTTGTTTTACAGATGGTGTTGTGTTGATCAACAAAGCTACTGCACTATTTTTGTCTGAAATGCTGTACATTTCATAAACACGCAACATCCTCTGTCCCCACATCACTGGCTGAAACAACCCACAGGTTATGTAGGGCACGTTGTACAGCTCTGTTGAGGGCTCGGTTTTGTCTRCAAACAAAAACGTGTTCCCTCACAGTGTGAAGATGACTATGCAGGATCTGAACAGCAGCTCAGTTTCACTTCATAGTTTTAATTTATTGCTTTTAGGTTGGGAAATGGCAACGACATTTTAAGATTTGTTTTAAACTTTGGAATCTCCCTAGTTGCAATAGGACTAGCAGGTCAGGGGCTGGAGGACTCTTCAGAAGTGAAATCATTTTTTAAAAAGTATACTTGGCCAATCTGCTCTGTTTGCTTCATGCATCTTAGTTTTTTTTTAATTTTTTTTTTTACTTCTTGATTTTATGTATATTTGTGTAATTGATCTTTCTAGAGCTGTATCTTCAAGATTATTTCTTTTGGTGTAAATATGCAGTAGCAATTTAGGTTTCCACATATTTTATTTTTATGGGAAATGCTTTGTGTTCTAAGCCATGGGTTATTCAGAATAAGTAAACAAATGTCTGTTCATTTGTATTCTGGTTCTGATTCTCTTAGTTCTCCTTCAATATTTATTAGCAATTTATTAGCAATCCTCTCTCACTGGCCATGAAATTTTATGAAGCTTTTATTGGGAACACTTATCTGGGAGGTCAGCAAAGTGTTCATGTTATTTTGTGGCTGGAAGCATATGACAGAAGAGAGGGAAAATGGTGCTTCAGCAAAACTCAACGTTTCTGCTCTGCTGGGGTTATCAGTTCAGTTGTTTCCAGTCTGGGCAATGGTTTTGCTAATTTTTACATGATTTTAATAGACAAATGAAGGAGCCCTTGGTTATGTAGTTCTCAAGTATTGTCCCCAAAGTGCATTTGCTAGTTTTTATTGTGCGTTCGGTGGCTAACTGTTTGAAGTATTACCTCTTAACCTTATTTGTCAATTTTTTGTTGTGTTTTTGCATTTTGTTTTATATATATAAATATATATATATTCAATTTTCCAAGATGGACTCGGTCTTTTTCAGATGTCCCCTTTTTACAAGTACTTTTTCATTAAATTATGAAACTGCTAACAGTATTTTCATTTGTTGTGATTTATTCAGGGCTTTACCCTCTGTGTCTGGCAGGTTGTAAAACTCATCAGTACTGTGTCCATTGGGAATAAATTATTTCTGCCGATTTGGCAATACTTTAACAAGTTAAGTATCCAGGAAAACCCTTCCCCTTCAGCCTCCCAAAAAAGAGTCGCTGAGCACTAATTTGCTGTGTATAGGAAATAGTGCAAGCCTGGCTTTTGTTTCTGCCTAGCTGAGCAAATGTAACAGACCATTTGCTGCCCTGGCCTTCCTTTTCAATGTATTTGCTTATGCTGTAGTATGGCTGGTTTTCCCTGGTTGGACAAAGTGAGTTACAGAGGAAGAGCCATAGCCAGGCCTTCTGTCTGATCCCTCTTCTGCGCAGCTGAGCTCCCACCAGCCTGCGTGCAAAGGACAGAGCGGGGCCAGCGCTGGGTTCCTGGGCTCATGTTGGCCTCACTTGGGTTTTACCCGACCTTCTGCTGTAGTTCCCCCTGCTCCCACAGGCCGGTGCTGTGAGGTACCTCGCTGGCACAGAGGAGCTGCTCCCTGGGCTACAGCAGGGAAGAAGGAAGAATGAGAAGGTGGAGGGAGAGGTGCTGYGCTAGCTGCACAGCTGATCCCATAGCATCCCTCCTGCTCTGACTGGCTCTGCAGCTGGCAGCCTTCAAGAAGGATGGGATTTGCAGCGTGGGTGTTGCAGGCAGCAGTGACCCTCCTGCCTGTGATGGCTCTGGCAGCAGCAGAGTGAGTCAAAGCTGAGCAACCAACAACACCCTTGTGGGCTGGCTTAAGGACTGGAGTGACTGAGCAGGTGGCCCCAGGCAGGCTGGAACTGTAGCCAAAGAAAGCTTGGGTGAAATGGAGCCCAAATCACTCAGCTGAAAAACAAGCAGGAGGTAAAAAAAGTGGAAAAGGCAGTAAAGGTGCAGACAGAAGGGAAAGAAAATCAGCWCTAGGAAGAAGCAGTAAGCATTGGACCTTATGTACCAGCGTTTGTTGTTAATCAGGACCAGGATTTCTTCTTCCTTAAAGGCATCTTGCAACAGATTCCAGCAACAGACTTCCTTGTCATGACTTTCTGACTGGTGGCTTCTAATTCCCTCTCCACATACTGTCCGCTTGTGGCTGGGATGTGGGAGAGACAGGGCCAAGGAAGGAGATTGGTGTCCCCATTAATTTGGAAACAGCTACTATTTGTAGAGTCTTATCAAATAACTAAGTGTGCTTATTTGTTGATGGTAACATGGTCCAAGGACTAAAGAGGCTGCACAGTGGTTCTGAGCACCATCATCTCTGCATTTATGTTTCTGCCCTAAAAGAAATATTTCTCAGTTACAACTTGTGTGTATCACTTGTGGAATRTTTTCTTTGCACCATGAATCCCAAACTATTGAAGGAGAAATTGACAAATGTTTGGCTATTAAATGTAAGCCTGAAACATTTCCTTGATTTTGATGTGGTTGCTCTGATGACCTGGCCTGGATGTGCAGGCTGTATTGCAGACTCATGGTGTGGATGTGATACCTGGGAGGGAACCAAAGCCTGTCTCTGTGAGCTGCCAAGATAATCCAGTGAAACCACTCATTCTCATCTTGGGAATTTGGATGATCCCAGAACTTGTAAAGGTTTARCACTGCAAGGAATTGACACATCTATTAAGAGAATAAGCTTTTGATGCGAATTAAGGAACAAAAGCTGCTTGCACAAGCAGCAAAATGCTGCTTGGCATGCAAGGGAAAAATACTGGGGAAGGGCAGAGACAGACGGAAAACAATGGAGTGCCTCAATGTGGCTTCCTTAGGAAGAAGTGAAGACACACAGACTTCTGGGCTCTGGTTTCATGAGAGATGCCTTGCTACTGCTGCTTCTGAACCTTCCTTTTACAGCAGCTTCATGGCTGAACACATTTCCCACTCCTGAGGTGAAATTCTGCGGTATTTACCTCTTGCAGAGATTATTCTGGAATAACTGCTGTCAGGCTCTGCTCCTAACCAAGTGAGTGCATCTAGTGGGATGTGGCAGGTGGATTAAAGTGACTGCAAGCACAGACTTCTGAAAGAAAATGTTACATAGCAGTTGGGTAAGTTGTTTGAAAATAGTGGATGTGCAGGACTGTTTCTGGTCCTCAAGCTCACCCCTCTGCAGAGAGCTTGGATAAATTTGTGTGACCACGTGGTTGTAGGAGAAGCAGCCTCGCATATTTGCTCATTAATTTCCCTGCCTCTGTGTATGCAGCTTCCAGATAAACTTTTTTTTTTTTGAGTAGGCTTCTTCTGTCTGGGACAGCCTCCTGGATCCACCTTGCCCTGCCCTTTCTCTGGGATTCTTCTTTTGTTTTAGGTTGGGCAGACTCTCCCTGCCTTCCATTGCTTTCTCATCAGACTTGGAGCTGGGTATCTGCCTCACCTTGGCTGCTTTATCTGATATACATTGTTTTAAATCTCTGGGTAAGTTCCATGATGACACCTTCATGGTTTCTTTTGGCTTAAACATCCTGAAGACATTTTTTTCCAGTTTCTGTTGTTTTTCCTCAGGTTCTGCCCCACCCACCCTATCCTGAGGAAAGAGCACTGGGGAGCAGGACACAAGTTGTATTTTGACAGTTCCATAACAGTTCCAGAGTTGTTCTGCTCATGAAATCAGTGGGCCAGTGTCCTGAGGAAGGATTTAAAACTTGGCTCAACAGCAACATAAAAGGAAGGTGCCATCAAGAAATCTCCTGGTCATAAGCTCAAAAGCTCTCAGATGACAGACTTCAAGAGTAGTACCTATAAAAAGAAGAAGTGTTATGCCACTTAGGAAAATGGCTCTGGTTATACCTTGGGGAATGCAGGCCCTGGTGAGGGAATGAGTCATCTGAGGGGGAAAAACACCTCTGCACTAGCCCACCCACTTCACTTGAAGCCACAGTGTCTGGTTGCATTCTTTTGTGGTTCCTTATCTCAGAAGGGTGGTGCTGGGTAATTTGGAACCCCTGTAGCTGGCATTTTAGGCTCCATTTGCATCTGGTTGAATGGGACCTGACCAAAGTGCTTTCCCTCCTTAAAACTGGCTCAGCTATTGTAATCTTGTCTCCTCTAAAATGAAGTAGGGGCATTGTTTCATCTTTTTCCTGATTAATCATTATACAACAAGCCAGACATCTCTCCTGGTTAAGGGAAGCACAGAGGCTGTAAAGCTGGATGAGCCAGGTGATGCAGATATTAATAAGCAAGTTGTAGTTTACACTCGTTACAAATGGCTGGTACATAAACCAGGCACCTCAAATTGTCTGGTTGAACATCTTAAATGAAAGCTCTATGAAGTCACCCTAAATCTGCAGTTAATTTGAAATTTGATTTTGATTTGGCCAGCAGAAGGATTTGCATGCCTGTAAGCTGCAAACACTGAAAGCACTGTTGCTAGATCAGTTATTTGAATGAAAGATGCTGCCTTTCCCTCAAGTCCTGGCTCTGTTGCATGACCTCTGTTGTGACTATAATTTTGCAGCTGCTGTAGCACATATCAATGCTCTTTTTTTTTTATCCTGAGGCAAGCAAAATGCAAATCCAGGTCACATGGGGTACAAAGGCCAGAAAAGTAAGGCATTAATGGAAAATGTCTTGGCTGTGCTCCACTGAAGAATGCTTTCTGAAGCACCCTGTTGCCCAACTGCTCCCAGTACAGAGCAGAGGTCTGGAGAGGCACAGGCTGGGAACTCCAGATTTGTGCAGCAGCTTCAGGCAGCAGAAACCTGCACTGGTTGGTGCTCCCATGACAAAGAAGATGGATGTGTGAGGGTGTTCATGAAGCGCTGGGGAGACTGGCTGCAGTGGGAAGGGTCACACATTTGCTTAAGCATTGTAATCTTAAGTGAGAGATGCTTTTTCATGAGCCTGTGGCCTGTACAGAAGGAATGGTGCTGAAAGAAGTCTGTGTAATAAGTAAAGGGTACRATTGTCATTTTTGTCAGAACTGATTTTTAAAGGCTAAATACTTCAATATGACTTCGTGGTCATTTGGTGCAATCCTTTGAAAAAAAGATTCCCTGTCTGAGCTTCTTAATCCATTCTGCATTAMCTTGTGTGACAGTGGTGTTAGACACATAAATTAGTCAATGGGCACAAATCTGCTGGTGCCACCTTCTCCCAAGCAGACATTTGCAAACAGGAAAATGGAGTACTTTGGCAAATGTTTTATTATGTTTAAATACAAAACTGTGATCATCCAGACTAGTAAACAACTGAAACTTCTCAGCAGTTTGATCTCTCCTGGAGTTACTTGTTGCTTGCTAACAAATAAAACTTGATCTGGATATACAAGCCAATTCCAAGAATTATACTTGGCWGCAAACAAGTGCATGGCAGTGCCAACTCTTCCTTTCCCGTGAACTGGCGGCAGTGACTAATTTCATGTTTCTACCTCTGCTCTTGCTCAGTGTTTTTTGCTTGTCCCTCCACCTGTGCACCCCCAAATGCAGGGCGGGGGGAGGGTGCTCCATCTGCTAGTGCAGAATTCCCACATGCCCACTCTGGTTGCCCTAATGGATTTAACAGGCTTGCACTGAGGTAGTGGCTCCTTGGGCTCCACGGCCCTTGGCACAGTCCCTGCTCTCAGTTGTACCTTGCCCATCTGCCGAGGTGGCCTGACAGAGGCAGCTTTTGGGAGACACAGCGTTAGCMCTTCATACCAGCCATGGATCAGGCCTAGAGATCTCCCCCCTTCGAGTAAGAGGAGGATTCACAGTAGTAAGGAAGGATAAAAGACAAGGATTGCTCTAAAGATGAAGAAATAGCAGGATCAGGCTCATAAAAGAAGACAAGAACARCTGCAACTTTCCAGGAATGAGCAGAAATAAAATCCAGTCTCTATAGTGCCTGAAATAGTCCAGCACCTCTTCTTGCCTACAGTCACTGAGGGTGGGGGGGATTTTTCCATCTCTGTGGTGCTCTRGGCTGTTCTCCAGAGCTGCTGAGTGTTTCCTGACTGGCAAGAAGGGTAATGGCTTCTGGCAGGCTGAGGGAACCTGCAGGCTGGGGGAGAGCTGTGACTTCACCCTACAAGCCCTCCCACATCACAGATCTCCTCCTTGTGTTCTTCATGGTTGTAGATGAGTAAGAATTCCACTTCCCTGCTCCCTCCCACCATGTGGAATAAATGCTAAGCTAGCAACGTGGAAGCCACAGAGGTGCTGAGTTAGCTCCCTATCAGTCAGATTTGGCCACACATAGCCTGTGGCTGCAGTGCAACAGTGGGAAGTTCCCAGTGGGAAGGCACAAGGCAGTACAGTCCTTGGCAGCTGCCTCTTCTGTGCTCTTCTCTCCCACGGTGAACTTGTACTGGCAGAAGACTTTATCTGACGCTCTCTGTGAAGGCACCCCCACCACGGATTCCTCSCTGGTCTACCTTTCAACAAGCTTGGATTAGCCAATACAGAGAAGACAAAGCAGGGGTGCTGTCCCATGGAACTAGAGATCCAAGCTCCAAGCACATGGCACAGAGTTTGTGTTGTAACCCAGTGCTTACAGAGGCTGTTAGTTTTCTCCCAAGGTGTGTGCCAGCACACAGCCTGTTTTGATGCCTCCAAACCATGCTGGCAAATGCTTAAGTCAGCAAGGAACAGAGACTGCTGAGGTGGGTTGAGGGTCTATCTCCTGTTGCTGCTGGATTCAGTAAGCTCTTGCATTGTATCCCAAATGACCTTGTAGTGTGCAAAAACAATGGGAGAGCAGTAAATGTGGCTAAGCTTTGTAAGAAGAAATAATTGTTCTTCATTGTACTTAATGAATGCTTTGATTCTTTGCATATGGGTTTTTTTTGTTTTTTTTTTTTTTTATTTTGGGTTTGTTTTTTTTTTTTAATTATTTCTGAATCTTTCCATGTTGTGAAGTGTATGGAAAAAAGAAGAGAGGTGTGGCACTCTTTTTCTGAATGTTTTTCTGCGTTGGTTGTTGCTAATAATTTGCTTCCCTCAGGTCTGAGATGAAGTCCTGCTATTTGTTGTACATGCAGCAGTAGGACAGAAAGAGAAATTAATTCAAKGCTAAGCATTGAAGGAATACCATGGAAGCCTATAAAATAGAAGTCTAACTGCTCAGATAAGGTGACAATAAGTTAATGAACATAAGTTAATGAATATCACATCAGTACTCCATCAGAAGAAGCCTACATGAAACACATGTTGGTAAGGTCATGTAGCCCATGAACTTTCCAAAGACACCCCAAATAGAAATAAATGTTAGCAAGTGAAGCCTGGGCTGTGACCACCTGCTTTATGAATAAAAGCAACCAAATAAAAATATTAGACAGGAGATAATTGSTGCAAGGAGGGTGTAGGATAAGGAACAGATAAAGTCTCTAAGAGGAGCAGTGTGGAAACTACCTCCTAAAAGACCCTGCTGGGTGCTATGGGATCACTGGTGTGCAGTGCCCCTGGAATAACTGGGCTGCTACATAGGCCAGCTGGAAACCAGAGTCTGGATGGGGAAGAGGCAAACTTCGGAGCAGCTGAGTTAATCCTGCTTTGTGGGGACACAGCAGCAAGCCAGCCTGTGCCTGCCTTGTGCTCCTGAGTTTCCAGGCAGAGACACACAAGGCCACTGAAGCCACTTGATGTCACTGATCCCTGTGGGGATCACAAAGTCCAAGTCAAAAAAGTCAAAAAAGTGTCATGGATGCTGAAGAGGAGACCTGGAATAAAAAAAGAACCCACTGCTTTGAGACTTGAGGCCTGGGAGCTGTAGTGGCCATAGTGCAGAGATAAGCAGGCGCAACAGACAACTCCATCTGCAAATTTTGTTGCCAGCTCTTTGCCTCCTGCCTTTGGAAGTTTTTGAGACTAAACAGCACGGGGGAGTAAAAGAGCACAGGGCACACTGAAGGCCCGGGATACCTGGATAACCGAGGTGCTGCTGCAGGAGCTGTGAAGGATCCCCGGTGCTGAAGTCAGGGCCAAGTCTCTATGGCCACCTACACCAGAGCAAGAGGGCAGAGAGAAACCAGACCTTTGGGGAATCAGCCTCTCCGGGGGCTGAGAAACTTGGCCAGCGTAGCGGGAAAGAAAGCTCTTCCACCTCTTCTCCTTCCCTGCAGCTCCTGGAAGAGGGGTGCCGAGCCGCTGCTGGCTCCTGGGCTGGCCGTGGCGGGAGAGGAGGATCCCGAAGGGCCCGGCCGCGCAGCCCGCCCCTGCCGGGGGTACCCGAGGAGCGCTATAAGAGCGGGGGAGCGGGAGCGCTCCTGCTGCGCGCTGCGAACAGGTACGGCCGGGGCGGGCTGGGGGCGCTTCCTTGCTATTGAGTTATTGATATTTGTCATTGCTGCTCTTCTCTCCCTTGGTCACGGGCAGGCGGGCAGGCAGGGTCCCGCACACGCCGTGTGTACATGACACGGCGACACACACACAAACACAGAGACAGACAGACAGACACACACACACAAACACACACACACACAAACACAAACACATGCACACGCGCACAGACACGCACATACAAACACGCACACATACAAACACACGCGCACACACACACGCCCACACACACACACGCGCGCACAGACACGCGCACACACACACACACGCACAGACACACGCACGCACACACACACGCGTGCACAGACACCCGCACACACACACACACGCGCGCACAGACACACGCACACACACACGCGCGCACACACACGCACAGACACATGCACACACACACACGCGCGCACAGACACACACACGCGCGCACAGACACGCGCACAGACACACACGCACACACACGCGCGCACAGACACACGCGCACACACGCCCACACACACACGCACAGACACGCGCACACACGCACACACACACACGCACAGACGCACACACACGCTGCGCCTCAGCAGCCGGGCATGCGGGGGCGGGCCCGCGGCGAGGCGGCCTTGGCCTCCCTGCGCCCGCCCGCACCCCGATTCAATCTTCCCTCTCTCTTTTATTGTTCCCCCTCCTTGTGTTTTTTCCCCCGTTCCCGTTGGTGGCTCGCTCCCCGCGGGCCCGGCGGGGCCGGGCTGTAACGCGGTGTCGCTTCCCCCGCAGGCCATGTCATCTGTCAGCATCGAGTGCGTGGCCAGCGAGGGCTGCCGCATCGGCGAGTCGCCCGTGTGGGACGAGAGGCAGGGCGCGCTGCTCTACGTGGACATCACGGGCAGGAAGGTGTGCCGCTGGAGCCCCGTCACCAGGCGAGCACAGGCCATTGCCCTGGGTAAGGAGCCCCGGAAAACCCTCCCGGGGTGCGGCAGCTGCGCGCTCTGTCCCTCGGCAGCTGCGCTGGCTCAGATCAGGAGACTCTTCCCTACAGCCTGGCTTTCCTCGGTTGCCAGCMCGCTGGGAGACACTAGATACAGATCAGACCTAGCCTGGGGACTTTCCTTATGATTTTTTAGTACTGGGTTATGTTTGATCTATTTCCTTTCCCTGTAAGTTGTCCTCAGCTCGCTCTCTTTTATTCGTACTTTGTCCCAGAGATAAAGTTCTTCTGTTGGTGTCTGTAGTAGTTCTGATGTGAATGATGCTCGTAACATTTTCTATATTACGAAAGATGATTTCCAATAATGCTTTAAGAAGTTGGTACTTTTTTAAGGTAGCAGTGTCACCAGCTAGAGTCTCAATGGTTCAAGTATTTTTTCCAGAAAGGAAGAGATATGCTAACTCACATTACAAAAGGATTGCAGATTTACTGCTGGATGTGATAGGGTAAATATTTGKGTTGGGAGACAGCTCCTTAAGTGGTTTCAGTACAATTTATTATTTTCTCATGCTCATTGATTTCACTTGGTGAAAATCAATTTTGCCTACYTATAAGCTGTTCGCATTATTCACTAGAAAATGATCTGGGCTTATCTGTGTTCCAAATCACTGCAGTTGCCAATTTCAAGATGAGAGAAGGCCTGATGGTGATTTTGGAAGTGTTGCTTCCCAAACTTTCTTCCTCTTAGCTTAGGTGAGGGAGTGTGCATCTCCTTCCCCCCAGACTGATCTACTCTCAAAGGTATAGTCTTTTGCTYGTGGCCTCTCTGGCTCTCTGGAGATGTAAAAGGGAGAACAGCTGAAGTAGCTCCTGTTTTCCTTTTCTTTTTCTTTTTTGTTTCCTCTATTTATTAATAAAACAGTTATGATTAATAGCTATGTATTTGGGAATGCCACGATTAGAAGAGAAAACCCATCCCCCTAACAGCCAAAGAATGACATGAAATTATAGTAGCAGGCTTCCAAAGTGGAAACTAAGAGAAATTATTCATTATTAAAGGTTTTAATGAGAGAATTGCAACAACGCCATGCTTAGAAACAATTYCAAATGCCCTTTATAACTTTACAGGGGGAACACCATGGCTGCATTACTGGGCCTGGAGGGGAGAGCTTAGGGTCAGTTTTCTCTTGGGTGCAAGGTGGTGCCGTAAATCARTCAATTCCTGCAGATGCTGCTTCCACAAAGCCCTCTGGGGTCACAGCAGCCTGAGCATGGGCTGAGGCACTCCTTGTGCTGTGTTTGTGCAGYGAACAGTGGGGTGGCTGTGTCCTCATGCACCGCTTTCCTCTGGAGTGATTTGTCAGGAAGGTGTGGAGCTGTTCTTGTGGCTGTAGGGACCCCTGGATGTCCAACACCTCCCGTGGACAGCTGTGCTTGGGGGCTGCTCCCCCCAGGGTGGGAGGAATGCTCTGGGTGCTGCCCAGGAGGAAGGACTCTGCCAAGCCATGGCCCCAGGCCTTTTCCTGGGAGAGCAAAAGTCGACTTGCAATCCCGTGCTCTGCTAGGAAACCCCTGCTGCTGATGCAGGCAGAAAACCACTGCTATTATTGTGGTTACTGGCAATCCAAAGAGCAGAAAAATTRCTACATGTGGCAGGTGCCATGCACGGCTGAGGGGACATTGCTGCCCTCTGTGCTGGCATGGGAAGGAGGAGTGGCACCGCAGTGTGAGCGAGCCCAGAGCACCAGCAGCCTCAGCTGCTAGAGCTGAGCTTGCAGTCAGGTGCTCATCTCCAGTGCTGGGGACAAACAGCGTTTGTGGTACTGCTGCCAGGGCTCCAAAGGGAAGGGGCATCCTGAGCCAGGAGCAAACAGCTGGAAAGGAGCAGTTCCTCTTGTCACCCAGTGGTGGCTGGTGGTGGTTATAAGTGCTTGTGAAAGTATTACCTAATTACACCCCTGCAAAGCTATAAATACAAGAAATGCTTCGGTTTTAAATTAGAAAATTAGTGATTAGTCCCATTCATAGAAAATACTATGCCAGACTTTGTTGCCCTGCCTAAAGTTATTACTCCTTAGATTGCATCTGATTGTAGGCTTTTACAGAAATGTTGTCATTGCACTCACTGTTTTCTTTTACTAATTCCTTTATAATAACATGTAATTGAGGTTTTATGCATAATAGCTCAAGTGGAATCATGGAAAGTGAGTGTGAACTAGTTTTCTGTTTTGTTTTAGCTCTTGGAGAGCTCTGCCACTCCTTGGTGTGTTTTTGGCGCTGCTGGAGGTCGAGTGGCACAGCAGAGTGTGGTCTGGGGGGTGTCTCTCCTGCTCCTGTGTGACCTGTCCCAGTGCATAGATACTCTGCCTCCATCACTTCACAGCTCATTTACACAGGAGCTGTGCTAAATAAACACCGTTGCTCCAGCTCTTGTGGCAATTGATTTTTCCCTTGGAGAGAGGAGAACCCACACAGTAAGCTATTGGAAAAGCATATGTTCCTGTCCTGCTTTTTATACTTATTTTTTTCAATAAAGCACCTAGCACAACTAGGTGCTGGTAATGGTTATAGCTCCTGGTAGCAGTGGTAATACTCRAGTTCACGTGACATAATCTGTTTCTATGTATTTAAACGTCAGTTTTGTTGGTAGAAAAGTAGTTTATTCTCTTGGCTGTGGTTTTGCTRAGTTCAATTGGCATGTCTAAAGTGGGCAGGAAAGAAATATCTCTTCATAGGACGTCTCACTTTTCAATTTCACCCTGTTTCCAGATGCTCCTGTGAGCTCCGTGGCTCTCCGGAAGTCTGGGGATTATGTCATCACCCTGGGAACCAGGTTTGCTGCTTTGAAATGGAAAGAGGAGCTGGTAAGCACCATTACTCAAGTGGACACGGACAAAGCAAACACCCGGTTCAATGATGGGAAGGTGGATCCTGCAGGRAGGTATTTTGCAGGTATGCTGCAGTCTCTTTCTTCCCTCTGGTGCTGGCTGGGTTTTGCTGATAAGAGGCAGTGATCAGTTGTAGATGCAGCAAGTTTTCCTTCACAGTTAAACGGCGGGAATTTTTTTTTTCTTCAAACTGAGTTTAAATCCATTTACAAATTTGTTTATATCACCTGGGCACTACCTAATCTGGACTATTTTGTTAAAAAGAGGCTGACTACACCGAGCCTGCCTAGTTTAAGATACTGGCCTTGCCTCTTTCCTGTCAGCTGCTTGATTTGAAGGGTGCCAATAAAAAATACTTTTCCAGTGGGAAATTTATTTTGTTGTTCTCCACAACTCAGAATATTATTTCTAAAAGCTAAGGGACTATTCATCCTGGAGATGAGAAGGCTCAGGGGATCCCACCTGTATGTATGAGTGCCTGACTGAGGAGGGAGTAAAAGAGATGGAGGCCAGGCTCTGCTCAGTGGTGCCYGCTGAAAGACCGGAGGGAGTGGGCACAAACTGGAACTCAGCCAATTCTGTGTGAATGTAAAGAAACTCTTTTGCTGAGGGTGACCAGACAGTGGAACAGGCTGTCCAGAGAGAGTATGAAGTCTTCATCCATGGAGGTCTTCAATGCCCAGCATTGATGGGAGGACCCTGTGGTGTCTGACCCTGCTCTGAGCAGGGGGTGATCCTGGATGATGCCCAGAGGTGCCTCCAGCCTCAGCTGGGATGCTGTCCTTCTGAATTTTAAACCACCATTCTGTGCTTCTGCTGTGTCATTCAGTCCCAAGACCTGATTTAACCTGTATTTGCCCAGCCTCTCAAGAGCTGGTCTCAGCTGCCAACTTCAACGTGTAAAGATGAGATTTGCTTTAAAAGAGGCTTTAGTGTGAGACTCATTCTGAGGGAGGAGGTAATTTTTTTCCACTCTCTCAGCTCTACAAGGCATTAAGATTTATTTTAAGTTAAATGCTGGCCACACCTGTCTTAATATATGAGTGACTGAATAAAACATTTTGCAGGAATCATGCTGCACACCRTTTCTGCTGCAGAAATATTCAACAAAAGAACAAAGGCTGTGTTTTGCCATCTTCTGCTAAAAGCAGCCACTTTGGAAGTCTGCCTTTTTCTTTTGCTTTTACCTCAGTTTCTTTCTCAAATTTCAGAAGCCCCCCCTTTCTCTGCTGGCAGCGTGATCACCATGGTAGTGAGAGGCTGTCCCCAAACCTGGAGAAGAGTCTGTTTGTTCTGAGCCCACTTTTTCCCCTTTGGCTGAGCACAGGTACAATGGCAGAGGAGATCCGTCCTGCTGTGCTGGAGAGGCGCCAGGGCTCTCTGTACACGCTCTTCCCCGACCTCTCCGTGGTGAAGCACTTTGACCAGGTGGACATTTCCAATGGGCTGGACTGGTCRCTGGATCACAGAACCTTCTTTTACATTGACAGCTTGTCCTACTCCGTGGATGYCTTTGATTATGACCTCCAAACTGGAAAAATTGGTATGAATGGTTGTATTCTAAAGCAATTGCTTGTGCCTAAAGATGGTGGTGTTTGTTTCTGCTCTGGTTATTACACAGAGATGGTCACAGCTTTGGGGGGTGAGCAGAAGCCGTATTAACCTGTGTCTGCGTAGGCTCCTGGCTCAAACCAGTCAGGGTCGTTTGGTAATACTATAAAGTATTTAAATTGGCACTTTGAGTAACAATCTGTACTACTGTTACCAAACACAAGGCGTATCTGATCTTGCAGTAAAAAGGACAAAGTGTATCTCATCTGTCTCTTCCTGTGGCTGCGTGTTTCTTGTTACTGGCAGCACAGGCAAAGTGACAGCAAGCTTGTAGTCTTGCACAAAACCTCTGCCAGCTTCTCTAGATACTTTTTCACTCTTCACCCTGTTTTGTTTTTTAAAATACAAGCTACGAAAGGAAGATTCTGCAGAAAGAACAAGGCAACAACAGTACCAGTAACTCAAAGCTTCCTTCATTAATTTAAAACAAAACAAAGCCTTGAGGGCTTCTACAAGCTTGGGCAAAAGAAAAATTCTGGTGACTTGGACTAGTAATTTGCTTTTGAGTACACAGGCTGCAGTATTTTGCTTTAAAAGAACCCGACCAATTTGATGCTTAGTTTTAAAACTCTGAATTTAAAGTAATTTTGGATGTAGCACCTTGTCCTAATGTCTCTCTGCTATGGCTTACAACTGAATTTTTCCCTAGGAAATAGGATACTTCTCTCTCTCACTCGTTCTCTCTCACTCTTTCTGTGGGCAGTCTGACAATCCCCAGCAGCAAAAAGGAAACTCATTAAAAATATTGCTGCATATGAGGAACATTGAAGTTGTCAAAGCATAAAATAAACAATGCTGGAAAGTTGGGTTTAATTTTCTTTACTAATAGTGGATAAAAGTCCAGATAGAGTTGTTTGTTTTTTGGTCAATAGTATGCCTTTGATATTGATGCTTTATCCCCAAACTCTGTGTTTATGTAAGCTCTCAGTTTATAGATCTGAAGGTCAGTTTTGTGTTGAAACAGTGATTGTTGGCATGTTCCAGCAAACTGCTTGAAAAGTCTCCAGCTGGAGCAACCCACACTTGAAATTATTCAAACTGCTTTTAAAACAAGTAATTAATTTTATGAATATATCTAACATGAATTTATTYGGTTATTCATTTAATATTGTAAGTAGGTAACACGAGTGGTGCACTAGAAACGAATGCCAGAAAGAAGGATTATACTTTCAACGGAGAGAAACTGATCCACAGGCTTTCATGCTGAGAAACAACTGTCTTGGGAAACAAACAGGGCAGCAGACACAATCTATTTCTTTCATGGGAAAAAAAACTCAGAGCCTCAGCACAGCTTTTGAAAATAACAGTACAAATAACTCTGCTGGGCTGTGACTGATAAAAATTTTAACAACTGTCTCACTCAGTTCTGTGGTTCTTCTACGCTGCAGGCAACCGTAGGAGTATATACAAACTGGAAAAAGAGGAGAGCATTCCTGATGGGATGTGCATTGACACAGAAGGCAAACTCTGGGTGGCTTGTTATGATGGTGGGAGAGTGATTCGCCTTGACCCCGAGACAGGTAAGTCCTTGCAAAAGATGGACTGGAATTCTGTGTTAAACAAAACAAAACAAAAAAAACCCAAGAGAAGAAATAAAAAGAAAGAGTGAGGGGTGGAGTTTTTTCACCTCACAGAAATAGTGTRTCTGCTCCTTTTTAAAAACTGCACTTATTTTCCTTTTTTTTTTCTTTTTTCTTATAATTTCAAACAATTTTATGTCCTTGCTCTCAAAAATTACCTTTGTAAATATGTCTCCTTTGTTCCCAGCATCTGTTGTGTTGGAAAATATAAAGTCACTAAGGAGACCATCATTCTGCTTGTGAATTGTTTGTGTTAGCATCCTCTTGCATCCTCCAAAGTTAGGACCAGTGTTTATCTCATTGATAAATGGGAAAGATGACTTAAAACCATTTTTGAGTCTTAYTTCTTCAGCTTAGTGTATTATTTTGGGCAGCCTGCTGGATTTTATTACAAGTCCCACAGGACACTGACGCCAACATCTTTTTTATTGTTGGAAGTTACTCGCACGATCAATTTTGCAATGAAATAATTAAAAAATGTTTAATGAATTCCACAGCATTTTATCATTCCCACAGTAATGTCTTGGGTGTGGCCATTGTCTGAGTCTGTTGTTCAYTGCTGCTCTCATTTGGACTCTAGTGATGTGCCAGGGATGATTTACTCTGGGTAGAAAACACATGTAAAGCACTTAAGGGAAACTGAACCACATTCGCTGCAAAGGGCTGCTGGGTGGGAATGGGAGCATGMTTTTGTCAGATCCCAGACAGCACAAGTTTGCATCATGCAGCAGAAGAGCAACTGCACTGGGATGCCTCTGAAGCCTGGCAGAAGGCTTAGGGTTTTGTGGGACTGTGGGACACTGCCTTGCGTGCAGTGTGCAGCAGACCCTGGCRCATGTGCACCAGCCTTGCTTCTGACTCTGCTGGAAACCTCTACCATTTCTGAGTCCTGTTTCTTCAGATGAGTGTATTATTTTGGGCAGCCTACTGGCTTTTATTACAAGTCTCACAGGACACTGTTGCTTTCCCCCTCACCTTTTTATCTGTACCCATCCAAAGTCCTGCCAACCTGTAGGACTTCTCTAGTTGTTCAGAGTCTACACCCTGGCCTTAGGAGAAGGAGGCTCCAGCTCGGAGATGCCAGCAATGCTGGGACTTGTTTCTGGACCCACATCCTCTCACTCTGGTGGGCAGAACACTCCTTGGTGACCAGCCCTCTGAATACTCTCCTGGGGTAGTAGATTCAATAATTTTTCCTCTCTGGTTCAATGTTTCTGCCTTTTTCTTGTCTGACCTTTTATTTTCCTTCCTTTTTTTTTKCTTTTTCACTTACTTTCCTTTTCCTTCTCGCTTTTGGAGGTGTTTTCATATGGGAAAGCTAGAAGGAATAGTGTCYATAGCAGATGTGTAGGGATAGCAGGAATATTGATGGCAGAGTACATATCCCTAAAGCACTCCCAGTCTTTAACTATGCTCACAGATGGATGTGGTACTGATGTGTTGGTACTGATGTGTTGGTAGTGCATTTCTCAGTGTACTTCTCTTCCATTAACCTGTTCTGTCTCCCCCTCACCCATGTCATAGCACCTGCAGAGAATAGTGTTGTGAAGCTTCACAGGGTAGATGTTCATGTCAAAAAGAGCCACCTTTTTTTGTGAATACCTCGTGCTTACCTGCCCTCTCATGCTATCATTTTAAAGTAATATCTAAAATCTGAAATTTGTTGAATTCTGAATGAATTGTAATTATTTAGGGAGATAACCCAGTCAGGTTTGAAGAGAATTCTAGGAGAGCCTCTTTTAATGCACAATAGCCATTAAGTGTGGTTTGAATGGCTGTCAGCCAGTTGCAGATACATCCACCAATAAAGAGCTCATCTAAAGCACGTGAGGGATTTTCAGGTTTCAATGATAACAAAGCCTGGACTTTGTTTTTAGGACAATGGGACCAGGAAACTTGTTTGTTTGGCATCTTTCCTAAGTGAAGGGTTTGAGGATCAGGGTGAAGCAGCTTTTCAGGTCTAGGCTTCTTTAGCAGAGATGGCTGCTGCCTTTAGATTGAGGATGTGCTACAGGGAAARGCTGATGGCTGATCCCTGGGGTTTGCAGAGGACTCAAGGGGTGTCTAATGTACATGTTACCAAGTCTTGTCATAGCTTCTCGTCACTTAGTGACCTGCTAGTTTTATTCTTTAAATTGGAATCCTACAATCATTAAAGCTGGAAAAGACCTCCAAGATCATGGAGTCAAACCATCAACCAGCAGTGCCAAGTCCACCCCTAAAYCATGTCTTTAAGTACCACATCTACATAGTTTTTAAATACTTTCGGGGATGATGATCCCACAACTTCCCTGGACAGCCTGTTCCAATGCTTGACAACCCTTTCAGTGAAAAAAATTTTCCTAATGTTCAATCTAAAATGCAATTAAATATTTTATAGCTCTTCCTAATGGTTGTTTTTAATATCCTTTGACATTTATAGTGTCAAAATGATTAGCTATATTTGTCTCTTCAATAGAGACCAAGCACAGAGTAATACTCCAGACAGATTGTAGAGCATMCGGGGGCAGATTTTCTTGAAACTCCAGGGAGACACCTCTGAGCTTTGTAAATGATATCTTCCAGGCTGCTATCCCCTGAGAGCACTCTACACCTGCAACCAGGTTCTATCTCCTTGTCTCTGGGGCTCATGCCCCTTTTCCTACAGTCCATGTTTTTTCCTTTTGAATGCCTTCCTACTTACTTTCTCCCAGACTTGGTGTTAGTCACTTTCTAGGGTTCCCAACATCCTGCTATTTCAACACATCACACATCACTAAAGTTAGTTGCTGTAAGGGGRCCAAGCCCTTTGCACATGCAATTGGGAGGACAGAGAAGTTACACATTTTCTAAGGAAATTCATGTGCATATTTTTAGAAAGAGAAATTAATTCACTTRTAGGTACATAAAATAGGCATAATGGGAATAGGCTGTTGTTGCCCAGGATTAGCAGAAATTTTGGAAAAATCTGCTGCAAGATGTCTCAACAGCCTTCTGGTTAGGGCTAGAGGCAATGTGTTCACTACCCTCATTAAGACCGTCATTATTTGTTGGCATAATAAATGTCTAGTATTATTTATGGTAGCACTAATTTTCTACAAACATCACACATGTCCCATGATCCCTGTTTTATGCAAGCTTGATTTGGAAGACTGTTGAAATTTCAGGAAAAACTTCTAGGAATTAGTCTTCCTTAACCGCAGGCAGTAGAGGTGTAGCAGGAGGTACGCCTCCGTGGCGCTGCACGAGGTCTGCTCGCTCCAGGCTGCCTTTGTAGTTAAAAGTAGAAAAGTCAGCAGGTCTAGGGCGTGATTCATGTGACCTGTTTTAGAGAAGAATTCTATCCCATTTCCATTGACTTAGTGGACAGCCTAGATGATGAGCTCAGATACGTGTTTGTGCTGTGGATGTTAGCATTTAATTAGAGGACAAGCTGGGATTGAAGTGGGATTTGTTGGTGATACCTGAAACTGAAACTTGTCAAATGATACATCATCACAGAAGTCTGGTTTCTCCCTGTCATGGTGCTCATCAGCCAGGATGGGACCTCTCCCAGCCCTGGTTCCCACTTTTGCAGAACATCTGGCTCCACAATAGTTATTTGCGATAATTTGTTTAAATTTCTTGTTCTAAGTTGACGAACAGGAAACACCATGCATGTTTTCCCCCAGGAAAAAGACTCCAGACTGTGAAACTTCCTGTAGACAAAACAACTTCCTGCTGTTTTGGAGGAAAGGATTATTCAGAAATGTTTGTGACTTCTGCCAGTGATGGGATGGATAAAGAGTGGCTTTCACGGCAGCCACAGGCTGGTGGGATTTTCAAGGTGAATGATACTTTCTCCTTTCATTTTAGAAGGCTATTGTTTTCACTCCTGATTTTTTCAGGTAGCAGAACTCCAGTTGGCAGTGGTGGGAAGCTGGGAAAAGGCAGTTGTTAGAACATTGGTCGTATATGTTAAGCTGTTGTTTGTATTTTTTGTTCCTCTTGCAGAAAGTTAGACGCATTTAGAGATTTGAAGATACTTCAGGGTTTAAACTTTGTACCAATGCTGATAGTGCAAATTGTCTATGCAATCATCTCTTTATTCTTCTCCCTCTCCCAACACTGTTTGCATTTTCTATTTATGGAAAGGATGGGTAAATACTTACATGTCTTAATCAGTGGCAGATAAAAGCATCTGCTTTTATTTACTTTCTAGTTAATTATCAGGAAGTTATCTCTTTAAAAAATTGTTCCACTGGGATTTGTTTTAAAGCCCTGCTCTTTGTATGTGCATGCCGAAGGTTACATTGTGAACTGCAGAATTAAGGCTTAGCAGTATCTAAGAGAAGAGGCTTTTGGGGAATGGACTCTGGCCTGTGATTACTGAGCTTTAGAGAAAGAGCATGCATTGAAATTCCAGTCTGTGATGAGCTGATGTGTGCAAAATATAGTAGGATGTCAAGCTGGAGGACACAGTCCTGTTCTAAATTAAAGCACGTCTAGCTTTGTAAGGAAACCAAGTGCCTAATAATGGTGAATTATCACTCTAATTTTTTTTTCTCTGTGTTTTAACAGATAACAGGACTGGGGGTGAAAGGAGTTCCACCGTATCCATTTGCAGGTTAAATACACTCTTCAGGATGGATTACAGAGGGCTGACGTAAGCAAGACAAGTCTGAAGGTCTTATTCTGGTGTTCAGCATCTTTTGCTTGGAAACCATAACACCATTATAATATTTCATCAGGAAAGGATGAAAAACTACTGAAATATGTGGAATATTTTAAAACTGATCTTTTTTCTCCCTTTAAACTTACTTTAATATATGATGGTACTTTTTCTGCTGTGCTAAAAAAATTCTCATCCTAATAAGCTACTGTTGTAATTCTATTTTATGATTAAATAATATTTTAATATATTTTTATTGAGTATTCGTCTGTCTCATTTGCAACTTATGGTCTATTGTTTTACTGATTAAACTAGTTGCACTGTCTCTTTTGCATATTTTCGAAGTGCCTCATAAAATGCCTTTTGGTGGTCCTACCACTGTTTTAACTGTAACTTCATTTGTCCTATGATGTTCCCAACAACTGAAACATTAATACCTCTCACTGCATCTGCAGCTTCTTTCTAACAGGCCTTGGCTGTGGCTGTGCTTAAATTAACTCTGGCTGGAATTTATCAATCTCCCTCCCCAGTGCCTGTTACCACATTGCTCATTTTGTTGCATATAAACCCAAAGTTTTGGAGTCAAGAACCATATGCTTTTCTMTCCTTTGAAGATCATGTTCTGGGGACATTCATGATGCAAAGAAAACATTGGGTATTCTTGGCTGTTTGTGCATAAAGCACAACCTGCACATACCTCCTCCAGAACCAACCTCCCCCAGAGTACAGAGAGGCAAGGCCGGCCCACATGCCCAAAAAGCCACTGCTTTACAAGTGTGAAGAAAAGGGAAGATCTATTGCAATTTCTTCACACCACCTGTTGTGATTGAAAACTTACTCACTGGATTGCATTTTTGCTTTTAACTTCAGGCCTGTATGTGCTACAACAGCTGTGATGTATCTCAGTTGGATTTCATACTGCAGAATTTTGCTCTTGGAATGTTACACATTCCCATGTTAGTGCACCTCCATCTGCAGGTGGAATAGCTGTGTGTCCCCATCCTGCTGTGTGAGGGTAACCCACCAAGTGGCTGCCAAGTGAGCCTGTGGAGTCCATTTTCTCTCCAGGTAGCTCCAAGAGTCAGCCCATAATGGTTTGCCATTTCTGCAGGCTTCTTGCAGTCAGTTTCTGATGGATCATCTTGTGTTGGCTGTGCCCTCGAGTGTGCAGTGGGTGAATCAGTTGCCCACCAAGACCTTAGTGCTGCTTTGATCCAATGATTCYAAGATTACTTTCTGCACATTACTATTTCCCCTCTTTAAATCATGCAGGGATCTGTCCTGGCAGCTGGAAAAAAAATGGAGATTTAAGCAGCTCCACTTCAGTGTGGATGAGCATGAGGCAGTGAAGGAAGCTGGACCTTGTTCTTTGGAGTGTCCATATCCTTCATTTATTTTGTGCTACAAGGCAATCTAAAGGCACAATCTAAAATCTACTCAAGGCATAGTATTGAGAAAGCTTGAGTTGGGGGAGATGGTGAATGTAGCAAATTTAGGGCTCTGATCTCACTACAGTCACAAACCTGCAGCTCTGGAACCACGCTGTTGGGCTGCTGTGGTTGATCACTAGGGGAGATCCAGAGATGCAGCAGAAAATAAGTGGGCAWAAACACAGATAAGCTCCCTCTGCCATTGCTGTTGAGGTTTTGTACCTGTGCTCACCCTCACATCACCTGGCAGTAGGGTGGTTGCCAGCACAACACAGAAGAGCGAGCCAATCTTTTTTATGCTGTTGCTGCATTAGAAAAGTAAGAGCAATAGCTTGTACAGGCGTGAAAAATTGGGTCAAAGATTAGTTTATCAGAGTTGGCTAGGAGGCACCCATGAGACACAGGGAGGAGGACTTGGCTGCTGGAGCCCCTCTTCCTCCATGCTGTGCATGGGTGGCACGGGGCAAATGTCTGAATAACATGTTTCTTTGTGCTTTGTGAGTGTGAGAGCAGAGGCAGGTAAAATAAGCTGCTGCAGACATTTCACAAATGAATACCACCTCCCCCTTCAGTAAAAGCACCCACTCCTCTTTGCTGCACAGGTTTTGTGGGCTTCCCATGAGCAGGAAGAGCCAACTCTGCCAGGAGAGTTGCATTTTTAATGCTGCCGAAATGCCCTGGGAGCRCGTCTCAGCGCAGCCTGCAGTGCAGGGGCTGGAGCTGCTTCCTGCACCCCAGCCCCGAGGAGCCCAAACTGGTGCTGCTGGCGTATTTTCACTCAGGTCCCATGACAGGGTGCTGGATCTGGCAAACTGGAGCTGAGCCATTGCTGGATCCCTCAATTAGGAAGGCTTCCTGACTTTTGTTTAATCCCTCGCTTATTAATGGCGCTCACCTCTTTGATCAAAGATCACCACTGATTTCAGTTAGGGTTGAGCAAGAACCCAGTGACAGGAAAGGCTGTATCAGGAGGAGCAGCTGCTGAGCCCTCAAGGGTTTCTTCATCCTCATGACCAAAATCTATAGTCATAGGTGAAGYGTAGTTGTTCTCAACCAAGCTGGAGAAAGCTCTTGTAATCCTTTGCTGGCAAAATAGCTCTGCTGAAATAGAAGCAGGCGGCACTGACTGCCTGRGGAGCTCCAGTTCTTCCCATCTCGAGCACAAGGGAGGGACCAGGCCCTTCCTACAAGTGGGTGAAGCCAGGAAAAGATAAGCTTTGGTTTCACTTTTGGACCACGCTGTCAAGTGGGATATCGCTGGGGTGAGTAACTATACCTGTATTTGCCCGGGGTTYTTAATGCCAGTGTCTTTGTTAACTCTGCCTGTTAGAGGGAGGGCTCTTCCTCCAAGAGCTGCAAAGGTGCATAAATACTTTAAAAGATCAGGACAACCAAATAACAAGCAAAGTTGAGTTTCTAGAGCAGTGAATGATGGGATGGATCCTCAAGCGGAATAAGTAACTCAAGTATGTTTTGGAGAGCTATGGGGAAAAAAAGGGAAGTGATGGATTTACTAAATATTTGCAAAGCCACAAGAACAAATTCCGAGCTATTGTCTGAGCACATGCCTGTGGGGAACAGAAGACAACTATTTAAATACCACATTATGTGGTGTGATAATGCCTTGATATTCTCCTGACTACTTGATGTTGATAAAAACTAAGGACTACAAAAAGCAGCGGGTAAGAGTTGCATCAGAGGACCCCAAAGCAGTGGGAAAGGAGAGAGGAAGCCACACCAGAAGGAGACAAGTGTTTGGGTGTCAGCCAGGGGTACAGGGGTGCGTGCCTGCCTTTGGCCAACTTCACTAGAAATTTCTGCTTTGCAACCCAGCAACATTAGAAACAAACAAAGTGCATGGCAGGGCCAGGCTCTTTATGTTGTGGAAACAATTAATAGAAAAGCTGCTGGCTAGCAAGTACATGCACCTGCTACTGCAGAGCTGCATCACTCATCAGCAACACCCACAAAACCTTTGAGATGTGTCTCTTGCTAAAGTGACTGGCTTCTGGAAAGGCAGACACTTTAGCCTGGGATGTCGAAATGGCAGAGTGGGAGATGTGGTAACTGGGTTGGTAGCCTAGTAGTGGTCAGGGTAGGAATAAGAGATGGTGCAAAATGTGTCAAGGGCATCCCCAGAGCATTGGSAGCCACATGAATAAATTAGAGAGATGTGTTCTGGTGTAATTTCCCCAGCTGCTGTCCTTCCTGTGCCACTGATGATCCAGCATCCAAGCTGCTCACCCAGCAAGATGCACATTTGGTGTTTTCATTTGCAAAAAGGTGAATTCTTTGTCYCTCTGCCTCACTTGGTTTTACGTAGCTGCAGCCTGTGATGGGGAAGTCAAGTCACCAGAAGTGAAAAGCTGTGTGAAAAATGTGGTTTTCTCCTCCAAAATCCATTTAGAGAAAATGCTTTGAGAAATATTTTGCAGAAAACAAGATAATTTATATTTCTCAGGGTTTTTTTTTCAGATGAAAATTAATTTTCAGTGAAAATTATCATAAGCCAGCATTTTCCTTTTGAATATGTCTTCCAGCTGAAAATGCTGTGATAAACATGCATATTGTTCTACTTGAACCTCCCTTCGAAGTTCTCATCTAGGTTATGAAAAAGAAAGCAGAGAGTAACATAATATTTTTTCTGAGAGCAAGCAGAGACTGAGAGTTTGTGCAGAGGTGAGATGGAGCCATTGGAGGCCAAGGAAATCTCAAAAGGGTGCTCAAGGCACCCAGAATCCCGTTGTCTGTAATACAGTGATTTTGGAAGGAGTTCGACTTGGAAATATGCCTGGCTTTTCCCCTAGAAATGTTTAAATTTGTTTATGTCTTAGGGCTGTAATTTTTTAATCTCTGAATGTGGATTGATGGTGACCATTGATGGTAGGATAATACATCTATCTTGTCTACTTGCTTATCAGGGGAACATGTCATCCTGTGAATCATTTGAACATCGAATTACAAAGTTCAATAAAGCCTGTCRTGAATAAGGAAATGCATTGTTCCTGCATGCTGGACTGGGGCAAATTTCTCCCAGGTGACTTCTGCCCTTGCTGAGTGTGGCCCTGCCACCAAAACTCTGGTGGTCTCTCTGGCTCACTGCCCAGCTTGGTCCCTGTCCCCATGGCAAGCCTGCCTTGTCACCTTGCTGGCCCTGCCATCACCTACCTCTGCTGAGCAGGGCTGGGTGGCAGAAGGCGCTTGGCATCTTCCACCTTAGCCTTCCACAGACCAAAAAAGAAGGCAAATGCCAAAGAAGGAGGAAAATAAAAGCCAGGCAAGACATCACCAYCCTGCAGCATCCATGGCAGTTGCTGAGACTGCCTGGTTAAATTCCTGCCCTGTGTGTGCTACAGGCAGCAGCTTGGAGCTTTTTGCCAAAGTGGGATCAGGCTTTGCATGCTCRAGGTGAGGAGCCCCGTGACTTCGCACACAAGAAGGCTGGGAGTAGGAGCCAAGTCTTAAAAATGATAATAGGCCTTAATCACAACAMTATTTTTTTCTTTATCAGAATACTACAAAACCCTCCCTCGCATCTTTCATTAACCTTCCCTTTTCAGCGCCCTAAATTTTGGAAGACTGAGCTAGCCCTTGGGGCAACTGAATGGTGCAACGCCTCAGTTTCCCTCTCACACTTTCCTGACATGAGAAAAATACTGAGCAAGGATTTTTCTCTATCACATGTCCTGCTGCTGGCACTGCAAACCAGACCATTCAGAAAGGCTTTGGTCCCTGCCTCATCATTCATGTGACTGCTGACTGAATACAAAATGTAAAGGGTTACCTGCTCCATGCAGATAACATCAACTGGTGCACATTTTTAACCGTCGCTGAAAACAGCAGCCAGTTTCATTGGACCAGTGCTGGAAAAGAGTCACCAAGCCAGGGCTTGCAATATTTTCCTCAGCAGGTGCGTTGGTGTGATGAACTGCAGAGTTTCGCATAGCTGTCCTCCAGCTTGGTAAAGATATTCAGCTGYTTGACTGAGGGGAGAAGGGTTCTTAAAATTCTCTGGTTTATGCAGACGATTGCTTGAGTGTACATTTAAAGTTTTAGCTGTCTGCCTGCTTATTTGAAGGCTCAGTTTGACATTAAAAATGAAATTATGTGTGTTTGCATGGGAGGGAGAGAGGGAAGGAAACAGCAAAAAAACTTTTAAGGCCAGTCATTCATTTGTATTTTACCTGTATTTTTTAGGGGTACTGAAATGACCAACTTTTGTGCAGATGATTTGAAAAGGGATGTGGACAGAGGTCTAGAAAGGCTGTTTTCAAATGGCTGCCAGAGAGAGGGTTTAGTTTCTAGAGCAGGCAGGATGTTTTTACATTCATTTTTTATTCCTAACAGGARAAGTTTCCTATGGTCTCCAAATTCTGGTAACTTTTACCAGTTAAACAGTTGAACAATTTAACTTGGAAAATGTTTCAGTGACACCTGTCCATCCCTTGTGCATGAGTCCAGGAGGCTGCAAAGCCAACAAAATGTTGGAAAGAGGATATAGGCAGGGTGAATGTGATKATTTTTTTCTGCAGGGATTTTGCTTTGGGAGAATACAGAAGTATTTGGTGATTTTTGCTTGGAATTTCTCRTCTTTCCTTGCATGCTCATCTCTGATGGGTCAGTGCTGTACCAAGCAGGGTGCAAGGTGCCACAGACAAAGGTGCCCAGGTGGCAGGATGCCTGGGGAGTGATTATGCTGGGATATTTTGAACTGGGTTTTTGGGGGTCATTTCCTCATTTTTCCCTCTGGGATGCTGTATTTGGTGAAATGTTACTGCTSCATAGYTCCCTGGGGTGTCAGCAGGGAGGGYATGGCAGGAAATGAGCAGAGCACTGAGCAGAGGGGGSACAGGGGCTGGATAGGACAGGGCTGAGTCCCTCACAGCTTGTGGGGATTCTTYWGGGGGCAAKGCTGCCAGCTATGGTTGGATGGTCCCTCCTGTTAAAAACCCCATTTTCAGCTGCTTGTAAAAATTAGTGAAACCTCAGCTAGCAAAACACAGACCTTCCCTTCTAATTGCCCTCTTCTTAAAAACAGGGAGGGGTGAGGATGATTTGAGCCACAATATTCACCAGTATGGGAGCCTCCACAGCTGGAGTGACACACAGGAGTTATTTCTGTGGCAGAGGGGAAGGATGCTGCGGCTGAATGTGCAGTCAGGGAAGGCAGATGTGCTCTGAGGCTCCATGGGACAGGGCAGACCTCTGCAGCATCGCTGGGAGAGCAGGAGAGGGGGAAGCAGGCAGCTGGGGCAGGCAGGATGGTTTCTCCCCTGCCTGTGCCTTGTGAAACAGCTGGCAATGGTGTGACTGTGGACTCCTCATGTGGCATGTGGGATGGGTCTGTGGATCAGTATTTCACCGCGGCTTTTCACACCAGGCCCCTGTTTTGGTGTTGCAGAAGTTGGACAAGGGGCAGGTAAATGAAACAGGAGCTGGTGGGAAAAGAAAGGTTTAGTAAGGCTCAGTTGGGTCAATGAAACAGCTGACAAAACAAATACACACTGGCTGCTGCAGATCTGGAGGCTTTCTGCCTCTGCAGGAACCGCAGTGCTGCCCGGCTGCTGCCGAACTCTTGTTTTCCCACAGGGGTGAGAGCAGCTCTGTGCTTCCCAGACCATGGTACAATAAAGTCAGCATTGTGTCTCCAAGCCTCAGGTCCCACATATGGCAGCCACATGACACAAAGCTTTAACCCACAAGAAACTCACTCCTCCAGCTCAAGCACTGTTTGACAGGTTTCTGGAGGTTAAAACTTGGCATCTTGCTGTGTATCTTCATTTATGCTTTAGATGCTATTTTCCTGCGTGGAACAGCTTGCTGCCCAGCCCCTTGTGGCCAGGGTATTTTGGAAGGGAGAAGGATATATTTGATAGATGGGTTGTTTGAAACTTACCTTGGTGGTGTGACTCATTGCAGGAAAGATCCCATGTCCCTCAGCCCTGGCATTTCTACCCACAGTGATTGACTGGCTCTTCCCACGTATTTTGAAGTGCATTATTGCTAATTAATTATTTGTACACCTTATCACCTTACCACCTACTAGGAAACAATACCCACTTGAAGACAGCAATCCCTGGGACTGATGTTATGTCAGGGATTGGCTGCCTCCCAAGAATTATCTCCCAATCTGTGGAAAAAATGTGCTGAGGCCAGTGGGTGCAGCATCGGAGGCGGCTCCATTAGGGGTGACTGAGGCACTGAGTGGACCCCTTTCTTTTGTAAGAGCTCAATGTGGAGGTTGTTGCTCACTTCCCACCCCACAGCAAGGTCAGGGAACGGACAGGATCTGYGTTTTAGAGGACATCGGTGGGTACTGGACACAAAACTGATGGGTTGTGCGCCATGTGTGGGTGTCAACCAGCTGTGGCTGATTGACTGATGYCCCTGCAAGCGCCCTGCTGCAATGGGGACAGGGTAGGCAGAGCATGAACAACTTCTGGCAGAAGCAAGCCTACAGAATGGGAACTTCACTGGTGGCTTTGGCCCCCCAAGCAGCAGCTGGGGTGATTGAACCCCACAGCTTGGATTGGGCAAAGTTTGGAGATGAAGTTGTGGCACTGAGGGGGCTGATGAAAAGGAAATGCTTAGAGGGAAAACAAAACAGTAGAATTTCAAAGGCAGGAGCCTTCCTCATTATTTGCATATTCTCACTGGCTTGTTGTGGGAACAGGCATTTATTGTGTAGTGGCTTCTGTGGCAAAGTGGAGTGGGTGCTGTGGGTGTGTAAATGTCTTCCTGTGGAGGAAATCAGTTCACTAGTGTTGTGTTAATAGGGCACGGCCTTGATTTTCCACAAAAAGATTGATCCACCACTCATTGGTGCTGCTGCCTTCTGATCCCTCCCTGTTTGGGGGTCCCTTAGGATCATGGATCCCCAGACAGCAGCTTGGTTCCAGCTCAGGGCCATAGCCCCAGCCCTCCTGTGCCTGGAGACAGGTGCCTCATCAGCAGCTGTGGTTTAGGAAAGTTTTGGTAAGGAGAAGCTTTGGCATCTCAAGCTCGGTTCCAGCCACGAGGCCRTGGAACTGTCATAAGAACCTCCTAAATTACTTTGTAATGTGGGATTTGGAGTGCTTTGCTATTTACAACCTCTGCTTTTCAATATTGTAGGCACGAAATAATTCACATGAGAGCTTTTAATTACATCCATTATTAACTTCCCCTCAGACCATGTCTTCCTCCATCAAAATCGAGTCTGTTGTGAAGGAGAAGAACCGGATGGGAGAGTGCCCAGTCTGGGAGGAAAGGGAGAATGCACTTGTCTACGTAGACATCAACTCACAGAAAGTTTGCCGCTGGAGCCCGGTCACCAATGAGGTGCAGAGCGTGTCTGTGGGTAAGAGTCCACGCTCACTGCTTCATCCTGGGACTGTCTGTCCCATCCACCCCTCCTGCTAGGGGTCCTGTAGGTTGGTGGTCTGTCCTACTTCCCATGGGACCACACTCCCTGTCTCCCCACAATGTGTTGCTGAGCACAGTGCGGCCTAAGCCAGCTGAGCAGAGAGGACCATGCACGTGTTGCCCCTGATAAGCCTAAGAGGGAATGCATGTTTCATTTGGGACCTGCAGAGGAAAAGATACTGTCTTAATGGCTGTGCCCTCCTAGAAGGRGGAAAAATCCATGGAAAATAGAGCCAGTGACATGTGCTTACAATCCCAGGGGAGAAGAATCTTCGCATCAGCTCAGCCTTTCCTGGCCATGGATGTCCCAGTCAAGCCCAGATGCCCTCAGTGAGGGCTGAGTGACGGCCCCAGAGCCACCCTTCATCTTCTGCTCTCTCTCCCCACAGATGCCCGTGTCAGCTCAGTGGCTCTGCGGCAGTGTGGGGGCTATRTCATCACCCTGGGGACCAGGTTTGCCTTCCTGGACTGGGACACCCAGGCAGTCACCACCATCCTCGAGCTCGAGCAGGATAAACCCAACAACAGGTTCAATGATGGGAAAGTGGATCCAAAGGGGAGGTTTTTTGCTGGTAAGCTCCTGGCAGAAATTTCCCCTGGAGCAAGGGGAAACTAATTATAGTGTATTTATATAAGGCATTTTTATTTATTCCCTGTCTTGTGAGTGCTCTGCTTGGTTACTGCCCAGTGGAGGAGGGCAGGGGACTCTTCTTCTGACCTAGATGAGGACAGAAGCTGTTGACAAGGGCCATCTGACAGGAAGGCTCTCCTGCTTGGTGGAAGGTGTTTTTCAAACAACTGCCTCCATGGAAAAGCCTGTGAAGGGCTCATGTAGATGGTTTTTTTCTGGAGGTGTAGAGAAGGATGCAGATTCTAGAGCAGAACATGAGCTGCAGCTTGCACTCATTATGCGCAGCCTCTCTTGGTTAGCCTGTGAAAAACAAGGATATGGCAGGGAGATCCTCAGCCTCCTGAAGGCAAGAAGGAGGTTTAGGTTGTACATTGTGTGGAAGGTCTTCATCCACAGAGTAGTCAGGCACTGGACCAAGCTCCCCAGGGAAGCAGTCATGGCACGAAGCCCGACAGAGTTCAAGAATTGTTTGAACAATGCTCTCAGGCACCTGGTGTGCGCCTGTATTTTAATGGTCACAGGCCATTTAAATTATGAAAGGAGCTTACAAAGAGCAACAACAAAAACAGCATATGATTGATGCCTGCGTGCATCTCAACTTTTGCTGTGAGCAAAAACTCAACCTCCTGGAGTGTCCTGGTGGTCCTTTGGGTCTTTGATGTCTATGACTTAAACCTCATGGCAATGCAGAAACATCCTTTCATTGGCCAGGATCTGCTCTGGGGGAGGCAGCTGCCCCTGATCTGCTCTTTTTGCTCTTCCTCATCAATCTGACAGGACCTGATTAGTCCCTTTCACCAGAGGATTGCAGAACTGTAGAATCATAGAATGGTTCGGGTTGGAAGGGACCCTTAAGACCATCTAGTTCCAACCTCCCTGCTGTGGGCAGAGACACTTTCCACTAGATCAGGTTGCTCAAAGCTCCATCCAACCTGGCCTTGAACACTTCMAAGCATGGGGCATCCACAACTTCTCTTGGCAACCTGTTCCTGAATTTTCTCCTAAAAATATTTTCTTTTTAGGAAGAAAAAAAAAATCACAATCCTATGATTCTCCCTAGGACTTCTTGGTAACACTTAGAGGAGGTTTTTGATCAAACACGAGGAGCAAGCTTCTACTTTCTAACCCCTGTGCTCCCACTTCCATTTCAGGCACGATGGCTGAAGAGACAGCACCAGGAGTCCGAGCGAGGCGGCAAGGAGCTCTCTATACCCTCTTCCCTGACCACTCAGTAATAAAACAGCTAGACCAGCTGGACATCTCCAATGGTCTRGATTGGTCCCTGGACCACAGGACCTTCTTCCACATTGACAGCCTGTCATATGCTGTCCATGCCTTCAGCTACGATGTGCACACTGGAAAGATTGGTACACATGCTTTTAAATTTGGTGACAATTAGTGCCACTGCTCTGTCTGCAGCAAGATCTGGGCCTGTGAGATGCAGGGATTTATTTGACAGGTCTCATATCTTCTGGTTACAACTTGTCAGCTGGCTGTGATGTTCCTCAAATTTACTCAGCAGGTGTATTTGGCGAACAAAGTTTTGACAGTCATTCAGTCTTTCAGCTTTCTTTCATCTGGAGAGATGGCTCATACTTAGACCTGTTCAAGGAGTTGCAGGGAGAAGCCTTTTACACTGCAGAATGAGAAAGAGCTTTTAGGACGGTATTTATTCTTGAGTGCCATCTACTGGAATTCCTTTGATTATACTAGCTCCATAAATGCAAGTGGAGAACATGCATGTATGTACTTCACAGAAAGGTACTCGGAGGATCAAGCTGACATTGTGACAGAGATTTCACAACCAAATTTCTGAAATTAAGATGTTTTCAAATTTAACTTAAATTCATTTTATGGATAAACATTTTTATTGTATCTGCAAGGAACTAAATTTAAGTGTTAGTGAAATGGATCTAACCTCATTTCAAAACTCTTTGAAATATTTTCATGCTGTATCAAGCTGATATACTCCACAGGAATTTAAATGTCTGAACTGCCTTTGTACTTTAAAGAGTGCAGACTTTGGGTAATCGCAGATGAAAATCACACAAAGTAATTGCATTCACTCGGATTTCATTTTGTTGAGAACATCTCTTTCTACAGATTTTAGGATATAAGATTTCAAAAGAGGATATAATGCAACATTTCTCCCTGCAAATATAAAAAAGTAACATGTTTGAACTTCCTAGGCCTGGCTTTATGTTCACAGCTGTCTATTCTTGGGCAGTATAATGACCAGAAGGTGCTGGGTGGGTCAGAGCAGGTGATCCATGACCCATGGGCCCTGCTCCATGGACCAGACGTGCTCACCAACATATCTGCACTGCATCCCTGACCATGAGCTGGTGTCCAGGTTTAATCAAAACTGGTTTCTTGGCTGGCCATTAAAAAGTAATTTTTTTGATCTTTAGCTAGGAGAGATTGCTTATCACCAATGTTTAAATGCAGGTAATTATTTATGTGACATGACCAATAAAGGTCCAGGAAAAGCTACTGCACTTGCAGCAGTTGTGTTGTGGCAGGCAGCAGGTGGGTTAACAAGAGAGATGGGGGCATTTTGTTCTCTTCTCTTGGTAAAATAACAGGAACACTAATTTGGTACAATCCCAGACTGAAATGGCTGTGCTGGAGACTTGTCTCTGCCAGGCTGAATTAGGCTTTTAACACATCTGCAGAGTGCAGGTGTGACGTGCATTTTGCAGCRTGTCTTTCCCACAGAAAATGAACGCAGCCTGTTTGCATGGGCATGGAAGAGGTTAGGCTGGGATCTGATACAGAATGGGTAGCAGCCCACATAACATCAGCTTTGTAACTCTTCCTGCAGCCTGCCCCAAGCTTTTGTACCATCTGGAAAAGGAGGAGCAGATGCCTGATGGGATGTGCATAGACGCAGAAGGGAAGCTCTGGGTGGCCTGTATTGATGGTGGCAGAGTCATTCGCATCGACCCGGAGACAGGTAAGGCCTCCACCAGTTTGTGCATGTAAATGTGAGGGGAATGGCAGCAGGAAGAATGGTTTGAAGGGGAGATAAGGGGAAAAGTATTGCTCATTATGGGTTGCCAAGAGCATGGCTGGCTCAGGCTCTGATCATGTAAAGAGTGCAGCTCCCTGTGCTGCTTCCCAGTGTCAGGTACCCCTGCTCCCATTGTTGGCTGATGAGCTGCACTCTTCTTAATAATACCACTATCAAAAAAAACCCACAAAATGCTGCATATAACATTTCTCAGTGTTGAAATGTTTGACTGGAAAATGCTTTAAGGGACAACATCCATCCCAAGCCAGGTGTCCCCGCCCTTCCTGACCTCACACACAGTATTGTTTTGTTTTGAGAAAAGGAAATGAAACCTTGCAGATGCGGGGGAGAGCCTGAAAAATAGTTAGAGATGAAGCAGATGAAATAATTTTATTTCCCCACAAATTGTTCTTTAGGATGTGGTCTCTGTCTGAAGGGGAGGTGCCTTCTGAGTAAATGTCACATCTGTGCCATGTGTACTAACAGTACATTCATAATTACACACTTTGTAAAAAGTGAACATTAGAAAACAATTGCACATTTTTCCAAGGAAAAAGAATCCAAACTGTGAGGCTGCCTACTCCAAGGATCACCTCTTGCTGCTTTGGTGGAAAAGACTACTCAGAAATGTATGTGACTTCTGCATATGATGGACTAGACGAGGCCACCTTAGCCAAGGAACCTCATGCAGGAGAGATTTTCAAGGTGAGCAGATTTATTTCTTTCTTTGTGTACATCAGACCTGCCAAGCCTCATGTTCTGGGAGTGAGGTGGCCCCAGCTGCCCTTGCTCATCCCACTCACCTCATGAGCTGCTCCAGGTGCATAGCTTGTCCCCCAGCCAGGCCCAGCTGCTTTTGCAGAGCTGCTCATGCAATTAGAAGGAAGACTTGGAGAAATTACAAGCTGTAGTGTTGATGTCTGGGTTGGTCAAAGTTGGCTGGTGAGGATCTGAAGGCAGTGAGTGGGTATGGATCTGCCATATGGATAGCGTGTTCTGTAATACATTGCAAGGAATTGCTTTTATCTTTTACTATAATTTAATCACATTTGTAAATTTCATTATCTTACTTCTCAGTTTTTAATTGTGCCAGGAAATCGAAATGCTTACAGAACATATTTCTCCTTTAAATTTACCAGGACAAAATTTTGCATCTCAATCCTTTTAGGATTTTTTTTTGTCTGTTAAAAATTGTGAGGATTTGAAGGAATTTTGAATGAGTTAGAAATGGGATTTCTGAGTTGTTTTAGATCATGTGATTTATTTTTTTAATGTTCTATATAGATAGGAAGGGTGAGTTTGGCTCACATCTTGACCACATGGTTTAGAAGTTCATGAGACTTTTAGTTATAAGATCTTCTAAGGATTTATTAACTAATAAAACACTGTTAACAAGGATATGTACGTTTTTGATTTAATCTTTAAGTATTTCTTCTTATGGATTCATGTTACAGTGTAAGCTTTCTTTGGTAGTCATGTTTTGATATATAAATCTATAATACTGTTTTTTAAAACTCTAAACTTTCCTCTACTTAGCTTAACGTGTCTCTACTTTAAACTATAAAACTAAAACATTCTCACTCCTAGCACTTAAATTTGGAAACCTTTTCTAAGGTCTCAAAGCAAATTCTGTGTTTAATTCTAAGCTTTGCCTTACAGGCCTAAAGTTCTGAGGATTCCCTATATTCCAGATTCCAACAAAAAATGATTGCTACTTTTTAAAAAACATTTTTGTCTGGGGCTCTTGAATCTGGAACTTGTTTCTCTCCATTTTTTTTTCACTCTACTAGCAAAAAGCACATCAGGACAATAAAATGCAGCTCTTACTCAGCAATTGCCATCAACCCAGACCAAGCTCTGGGATCTGGGACACTCCTGTTGAAAAGCAGTGCTTAGAGCAGATGGCTGAGAACTGATATATTCAAGCATCACAGTTTAGAAGACCACAGGGGGATTAAATAAGCATCTTTTTTGGTTTTGTTCTTGAGTTCTCCAGTTCCATAAGGGAATTGGTGTTTTCCAAACTCACACTTATCTTGCATGGGCAAAGCATGTTAAAAATTACTATGAATTGTTTTGAAGATAAGGACTACATGCAAAGGCCACAGATAGCACTTCAATTAGCAAAAATATTGAGTAGTGCTTGATAATCTTAGTGATCTTAATGACTTTGGAAGAACTCCAAATAATGACTCCTTTTGGGCTCCTCTTGAAGCAGGGGACCCTCCACATAGTAGTCTGTTGCTATGATATTTGTTCAACAATATTTGAATGTTTTCATTATACTCAGTTGGAGATTTATCTGTTTCCTTTCTCTTATCTTTTCATTTTTAATTTTTTAAAACAGATAACAGGCCTGGGTGTGAAAGGGATCCCACAGAATTTCTATGCTGCTTGAACCTTGACACTAAAGAGCAAAGAAGAAACGCTTCCATCTTGTAGTAAATCTGACTGGAAGAAGTCAAATGAACTACAGAATTTATTTGTGTGAAGATTTCTAAGCCCACATTTGTGAGTGTGCTTGTTTGGAGTTGAAGATATTTCTTCTTCTGTGGGCCTGTGGCTTGGTTAGAGAGATAAAGTTAATCTGTGTTACACCTTGGTAGCTTTTGTGACTTTCTATAAACCTTTAAATGCTCAAGCATAGTTTCGCTGAACTTTCTGATGACCAGCTCTGGATTTTCAAGTCTGTACAGTTCCCAAAGCAGAATCTGACTCCTCATGTTACAGTGATGCACCAGCAACAATATGGCAGATTTTAATAAACATTTTAAAGAGTGATGTCTTGAACTGGACTGTTCCTCTGCTACAGGATTCCCTGATTCCCCTGAGGTTGCTTGTTTTTTTTTCCTTTAATGATCAGACCTATTTGTAGTATCAAGGTTCCATTTTCCACCCTCATTAGCCTTTTTCCAGGCTGTCCTGTCTTTAGGACACCCCTTAGGCTGCTGGAAATAAACTATGCAACTACATTTAAAGAAATGCTTACAGATGTTTTTTCCTCTGCATTCAGATGTTACCTTGAAAGCACTGCCTGACCACACACAGTCAGTGCACACACAGGCTGTGAGCCACCAGGATAGCCTGGAATACCAAACATGGATGCTTGGTGGAGTTGTCCTTTCAGGGGTGATATTTACACACACAAACACACACACACATGAACTTCCCTTTGCTTTACAGCCTTCATGTAGCCATGGCCTCACTGTCTTGTTCCCCCTTCTTCTGGTGCTCGTCCACTCCCATTTCAAGTATTTTCCCACTTTTTCTCTTTAGATCCTCCCCTCCTTTCTCCTCCAGAAAGCACAACATCAAGGTGTGTTTTTAGAGGCAGTTTAAATAACGACCCAGCTCTACCCAGGACTCACTGAACCACGGTGATCCTTTCAGGACCTTAGAATGCTTGAGACCTGCAGACRCCCAGTGAAATCCAGCCTTTGCATTGAGTTTGCTATCTTTTTGCTGCCTGGAAAGACACAGCATTTTAAAATAATACATTTTCAGATCTTTAATGCTGACACTTTGTAATGTTGCGAAGAAGGCAATAATACGCATCATTTACCAGACCAGATGTTTCAGTGTCTTCYTCTGAGGTATTTGACCTTTTCACCCCTGCTATTCAAAGCCTTCAGGCACTATGAGTAGGGAGAAAGTACTCAGCGCCTCATGAGGAAAATCTCCCCCAATAACCCATGCACAGAGGAGCAGGGGAACTGTGGTTAGCCATGCAGAAATATTAAACACAGTTTCTATGGGGCTGTATGCAGATTGCCTCAAAAATTAGCTGTTTTCTCCAAACCCAGCATCCCTCTCCTAGCCASGGGTCCCTCACAACAGTTTTGAAAGAACCAAGCTGGGTTGATTTTTTCCCTTTAAAAATACCCTTATTGCCCAAGTCTCTTATGTGGTAGCCTTCTGGCCTGCTGACATGCAGGAGATCTGGTGCTGAGATCTGATCAGGCAGGGGGTGGGTCAGGCCACATGTCCTAGGAAAATGTGGTACCCATTTCAAAGGTGACAGGAGAAKGTTAGGTGGTATATTTGACCCCTCAGTTGAACTGGGCCACAGTCTGGAAAGAAATCTGAGATCCAGAGGACTGGGAAGGGAGCTTTATTCACTAAGTACTATTGAATGTACTTGCCCACAAACAGGATTTTCCGAAGTGCATTATTTCAATGCAGTTACCTGAAGTCTGCTCTAAAACCCATGTTAGATGTTTTTCAGACACTTATTGTAGATGGTTACTTTAGGTCATTAGTGAGCACTTTGCTCCTGTGCTGCTTGACCAGATAATTTGTATAACAGGATGAAGGGGCTTGGCCTATCACTCCTACCTTTTACCCTGGAAGGGAGGCGAGTCCCYGGAGCTGCACAGAAACAGCTAGATTGAGAAATAAAACATTCAGCTTATTGTAATGTTCRCTCAACAAATAGGCTGTTGTTTTTCTTCCTAAGTCATAATTTCAACAGTAATTAAACTACTGGGGGTTCTTAGGAACGAAGGTGCTCAATGCCCTTTGGCATCACGTCAATGCCAAACTGGTATAGGGAACATGGAGAATTATGCAAGATTTCCTGTTTACCCCATCTGGAGAGGAATGTGATGGCAGGGTGTTTGGAGGCAAGTCGAGTGCCCTAATCTTTAATTAAAAAAAAWATATATATAGRAAATGAGTGCAGATGCTTTATTTAACCAAAAATACCCAGTTACTTGCAAAATTGCCTATTAGGTCCTTTGCTCTGCCAGAAAAGCAAAGTAGATAATTTTAAAACAATTTACACTTAAGAGATACTTACCATCCCTGCAATATTTTTTTTTGCTAGAGCTTTCCCAGGCATGTAAGCTGGGGCTGCTGGTTTGCTCTTCTCCAGCCACTCCTTCCTCCATTTCTAAAGGGAGACATGGTGTGTGCTGCTCTCACATTCCAAGGTCTGGGTGCTTTGGGAACTCTTTCTTTGTAGCACAGCTTCTCAGACCAAAAAGCCTTGAAAATAGATGAGTTTCTCTCTGCTACTAAAGGGCCACTACTTTGCTTCTCTTCAGATTTCCGAAGTTGCTGTTTTGTGATTTAGCTTTCTAAAAGACAGTGCTAATTGAAAGCCATGTTGGGGCTGTTCTCCAGCCTCAGTTCACCAAAGCAAGGCCAAGGCCCCTTGCCTTGATGAAGGCATGAAGGAAGCTGGTACAGGAGTGGGTTTGTTCCTTTTCTGCATATATCCATAGTATATATATCCATAGTATCCATAGTCCTTGCTAAGGACACACTCTGAGGTGGTTACTCAGAGGCTGAGTGCTTGGTTGGTGTGGGTTAGCCCTACATAGGGTCAGCCTTATCTCATATGCTCCTGACCAGGGGTAAACTACAGAAAATAAACCAGCTAGTCAACAGTATGGCACAGACTGATGGGAGCTAGCTTCCTTTTTAAGGGATTGCTCTGTACATCCTGCCTTTTATAAGTATCTATTATGTTTTATCTATATTTAATCTGTACCACACTGGATGATATTAAAYTAATAGTATTTTAAGTTAGCCATTCCATGCTTCACCTTGTAAAGCATGTAAAAAATGTGCTGGTGACTGACTGGTTTTGTAAAATTCTCTACCTAACTGCAGCAGAGCTCCCTCTTAGTAACCAGGCATTGGTTAACTTTGTTTTTGAAATGCAGCAAACTGGAATGAAAATGCATCCAGAATTTGGAACTTAAAGGTTTGGATTGATACAGGTTGTGATAGCYTGCCTTTGATGCAGCCCAGGACACAGTTGGCTTTCTGGGCTGTGAGAACACATTGCCAGCTCATGCCCAGCCTCTCATCCACCAGCAGCCTCAAGTCCTCCTTGGCAGGGCTGCTCTTGGTTACTGCACTGTGACTGACCCAGGGTCTTGCAGATAATCTGTGTCAGGAGCAGGAAACCAACTCCATCTCCTCAATGTCAGTTCAGYGATTTACCTGCCACCGAATCAGTGAAAAATAAATTATATTACAGAGTAATCTGAAATTTGGGGAAGMTTTCCAATGACTCTCTGGGATTTTAAAGAGAGGAGTTACTTCACTTTTGKCATTACATCTGTATAGYTGTGTTCATGCCAAGCATTTATTTTCCACTACAGAAACTGCCTCAAGGCTCAGTGGTTTTTTGTCAGCTCTTCCTTTGCTGATGTACACYAGCCTGACAAAATAGCTGTCTTTGTTTTTTGTATTATAACATTAACACAAAACCCCCACACAAACATTAACAAAAAACTTTGGGAAATTATTAGGAAAAGAAATTTTTTGGTGCTTTGTTTCTTACATGGAGATGAGAGAAGAAAAGAGAGATTTTGCACACCCTCAGGTTATGAATATGTAAATAAGAAGATGTCAAATCTTTATTAAAGGACTTCAATTTTAGTCTTTAACAYTGGAAAGATATTTATTTCACCTTCAGTTTTTGCTTTCCTACCARTATCTCTAGTGAGAAGAAAGCTCAGAAATAGAATAATGGAAAATTATTTTGTTCTGCAATGGTGCTAGGTTGCTGTTTTCATTTTCTTTTAAAAACCTTTCCCTAGTTCTGCTTTTCCAAAGGAAGGATAGTGCATGGAGACCTATTTATATAGCTCCAGAACTTGTACCTTCATCCTGGGTGCCTAGTGATTCCCCCAGTAACTCTCCATATACAAATAAATAAATAAAAATATCAATAAATATATTTTGATAAATAAATAAATAAATAAATAGTCTTCCTAATTGTAGGAGAAATGTTAGATGCTTTTGAAGGCCTCCAGGGGGGAAATCTGCTCCAGCTGAAATAAATTTTAGAATTTTGTAATGTCAATAACTAATTGCTTACTTTTGGTAAATTGGAGCTTTTTTTGGACATCTTCAAAACATCTTCTTCCTTTTATTGCTGACTCATTTACTTGAGGAAGACTGGTCCAACAGGTAAATGCTTAACCATTAGACACAACCAAATCCCCAAATCCCAAATAAAACAAAGGCAGAATTCTTTGCATGTGGGCCAGCTCCTTTATTTTACACATCTGTGTGGTATACAAACCATACTTATCACATACTTTTGACCATGTCTACTAAAATCAACTTGGCTTTGATCATTGGTCAAAGATCTCCTATAATTGTTTCTGCTTATGCAAAACTTCATTCTTTTTAGGCTGAAAGACCAGACCAGGTCAATGATTCAAGCAGTAGAAGATTGAAGTAATGCTGGAGGGTRTAAGTTCAAACCTTTCTTATTGCCTTAGAGGCAGAACTCTGRGATCAGCATACAATAATCAGAAAGGAATGGAGAAAATGTTTATTGATATAATCTTTAATACTAGCCAGACAACAACATTTTCCAGCGATACATTGTCTGAGGATAACAATCCCTAGACAGTGCTAAAATATTCCTTCATTCTGTACTGCAAGTACTACCTGTGTACTGAATGTATGTGTTATCTGTGATGTAAGAGCCAGGTCTGGGGAACAATAAGACTTTAGGGGACATTTTATGTCTTTTTTAAAAGAAAAGAGTACTAAACTGCCACCTCTGCTAAGTTTTGCACCTGTTGACCCACCTCAGTCCAAACTGGATTAAATTATCTAACCAATGTAGCCCTACATTTCTCTTCACAGAGGAAAGCAAGGCACAATTCTTCCCAGGAGTATTTCTGGGATTCATAAGGAACCTCAGAGAAGGAAAACAATTCTTATCATTTGCTGTGCCTGTGTTTGTGCAAAAGTAGAATACAACATCGAGATTGTTTGCCCAAAGTAAACCAAAGATGGTGTTGTGTTTCCTTGGGCTGTCAGGGCCAGCTCTGTGTGTGTGTGTGTGTGTGTGTGTGTTGGGATTGTCAGGGGACAGTCACGAGATTCAGTGCAGTGTGTGCAGTTGTGTGCAGGGTTGAGCGCTTAGCAGATTCAGTTGTAGATGTAGAGAATAATATAGTATAATAAAGTAATTAATTAGCCTTCTGATATCAATGGAGTCCTCCTCATCATTTCTCCTTCGTCGGGGCCCTTGCAGCATTGCTATAAACCAGCACCTGTTCTGTGTGACAAAGAAGAGGCCTCATAAACTGTGATGAAGGATTTCTTACCTGTTTGATGTAAAGACATCAGGTTCACAAGCATTACTTCCCCTGACAACAGGACTAGGGGGTACTCCATGGGTACAGGACAGCCACCCCCCCACCCAGTACCATGTAACTGCCTGTGCTATGTCCCACTGCCTTCTTGTAGTGTACTCCTCTCACACATGCAGCAAAGAAGTCTCTGTAAACCTGTCATTTCCTAGTAGTCACTCTGATAAACACAGTAATCCTGYGCTGTGGCCATTAGAAAATCAGAAATCAACAGCAGAAACACCCAGTGTCTGTGACCCAGCAGGTGAAAATGTACCTACAGTCTTTGCCACACGATACAGCAGGCAACCAAAGAATAACACAACACTTACAGTACCAGCACAATTAAAGGAAGGAGACTCTTACTGATGGAAGACAACTTCAGCTTAGTTAAGTCTAAGCTAACTCTTCAGTTCTTATGAATTCCTGATGGCACTTTCAAGGAGAGGTTCCTSTGTGTTCAGTACAGAAGGAGCCATTTCAGTTTGGAGTTGTTCWATTCCTTTAGCACTAAGCCCATCTCTACATCCCTGAGACAAGTGCAAATACCTGTTATTCCCTGTTGAGCTGGTTTAAGTAGTTTCTGAAAAACACTAGCTTATCTCTCTCATCCTTCCCATTGTTCTGTTTCCTGAAAGAGGTGTTTACCCTAAAGAGTAAGCTGTTGATGCCTCCGTGGTTTATGGCGCAGGTGGCTATATGCTCTAAAATTCTATGGCCCTCAAAGTATCTAGAACTTGAAAATCTTCTTCACTTAATCTGTCTAACACTTAGAAGGTCAGAATGATGGATTACCAGTCTTGGAAAGAAGATCTTATATTGACATAGGGACAATTTTGTGCTTTTCAAATCTCGTAATTCTGGATTTTAACAGATCCAGACAGATATCAAGATCAAAACAAGATGTTGATTTTACATATCAAATATTCAGAATGCCTAAACACTTTGTTGTAGAATGAGAGCAGAAATGCTAAGGTATGATTCCAAGCCCCATATATGATCTGATGGAGAATAAGTTTTATTTTTTCTGGGCTCTGCTATAAGCCTATTTGTGATACATACACAGTAGGGAAAGAGATTCTTCTTCTTTGTGTTCTGTCTGAAGAACATCTAGGACCTTGAAGTCTGCCTAGAATATAACTTCAGCTTGCAAGCTTTATGTTTTATAATTTGCATTGTGTTTCACTAGTAATTATTTGAAAYGACAAGTTCCACATCAGTGTCTTCTATGGACATTTGGCCTGTGTGCWGGTACATGAGAAATATAATATCATGATATGACTATTTTATTCTTATGCTGTATTTTTATGAACTAGAAAAAACTCCATGCTTGTCTAGATAAAATGGAGTTTGCATTTAGTGTTATAGAATTGCCTTATTTTTCCATTGTGTGTGCATGTACACATATAATTTTTTAATATTCTTTCCGCTCATAGCTCTGAAAGTAGCATAATTACCTAGATTTGGTATATTTGGGGAATTTTATATAAAGAAATGTCATGTTTTCAGGGAAATGTCCWGCTGTGTTGGAAAAGGCTTTTAATGCTTTTTATGTAAGAGGTCTCCTCAGTATTCTCCCCTGTGATTCAGTGATGTTATCATGGCTTTAAACAGGACATACATGAGCAGCCAGCAGCCTGGCATACTCTGAGATCCACTGATTTCCAGTGTTCCGACCCTTCAACCCTGTAGGCAAACCCCAGACTGACTGGAGACAAGGGCATGGACTATCTAGACATATTCACTCTCTGATGCCATATCAGTAGCACATGAAATGCCCTTACTTGCAAGATCTCATGTGCTCTGGTTGTGCTGCTGATGACTGAAGCTATCCTGAAATTGATCTTTGTGTTCTTATCAAACAAAACATGTGCTAGCCATAAATTTTGCAAAATTTGGCTTCTGAATGCAAGATAAACCTTTAAATTGCATCTTATTCCCAAGGTTTTTAGCATAAACAGAAAAGAACTGTGGGGGGAAAGAAGATTGTTATGTGTTGCACAAGGTTACAGGCAATAATGAAGAATATCTGCTAGGAAAGAAATACAGTAGATTGCTTGAAAAATTTTTTATTTAATCTGGAAAAATATTTTTGATTCAAGAAGTAAAGTGAGTGAGTAAAGGAGAGATCTTTGTGTATTCATCGACAATTGTGAGGAATGGATGAGAATTTGAGGCTGGAGAGTCCATTGAGGAGTGGCCATTAGAAAATGATTCATGATTATTCCAGTACAAGTTGGAGGAATARCAGCTGAGTGACACCAGGTAGACTTCAATAAAAGCTGTTGAAGGGTTAGTGCTTTACAAAAAATACACACAATAACACAATATCCATCCACAGGCATATACTACCCCACTGTGAAAAAAGAGAGAACGTGCAGTAAGAGATCAGCTTGATTAAAGCATGAACTGTCCATGAACCTTAAACACAAGAAAGGATCAAGCTGGAAGCAGAAACTAGGTCAGGCTGCTGAGAATGAGTGATAAATATAACATGAAGATATAGGAACAAACTTTTAAAAAATAAAAGCTCAAAACAAGATGCATCTGCCGAGAGGTATAATAATATAATTTTAGAAGTGCGGTTGTAACAGAGGGAAGGTGAAAGCAAAGATGGATTAGTCAGCTGTTTAGAAGAGAGGAAAAGATATTTCTAGATGATACTCAGATGATAAAATTCTGTAAAAACATTTTTTTGCCTCTGTCTTTAGAAGAATGATCAATTTCAATTGAAGGATATTATAGTCCATACCAGCGATAAAAGTAAAGATATTAACTTTGAACAGGAAAAGAAAAATTTAGAATTTTTCAAGTCAGCAAGTGATTGTGAGTTTCCTCATGAACATACTAAAGAACTTAGCAAGGAACATTGGATAATAATGTTTCACCTGAGAACATGTCATAGGCAGGTAATGTCTTGAAAGGTTGAGGAAGAAAAAGATAGCAATTGTCTTTAAATAAGGAGAAAGGAAGATTAGGGTATGATTCAGCCACTAGCATAATTTCTGTATTCAGAAAATGTTTAAAAAACTGACAAAACAAATTATTTGTTAGTACTGAAAGAAAACAAGGATATGAACAGCAGCCAATAAAAAAATTATCAAATATATGTAATTTCTTCCTACAGCMGAACTGGATCTGAAACTGTGCCATGCCATGTTAGGTCAGCAAGGCAGCTACCTCTTTATTCTGCCATGGACCTGTTCATCCCCAGTAGGCACCATTTGAAAGAGCTGCAGATTAAATTTGTCTAGGATTGTAGCTTGTTTTAGCTGCATAAAGCAACRCTTTATTGAGTTTGTTTGTGTAGTGTGCTGCAGTATTGACAACCTGAAAGTCAAAGAAACAGTTGGTGTTGATATTGTGTTCTCCTCCTGCACAAAAACGAGACTCATGCAATCTGTAAATGGGTGGGTGGAGTTTGGGCTACCTCCCAAATGCTTTGCCAGATTCTGCCCAGCAGGGAACAGGCACACTCACATTGGCTTTAAAAAAGAGAACTATGGGCACACTTGGCTGTGCTATCTTGTATATTTGCTGGCCTTGAACAATTTGGCATCTGGAATCGTGTCTTCCAGTCTGGGATCTCTCAATACTTTGCAGACACTACTCCTGGGGTGGCTACCTGCATCAGTGTGCTCTTGTTGCCTCTGCCAGTCTTCAACYTGGGCCAGAGCTCTTTTCACTGGAAGACACAATTCCAAATGTCAATAACCTTCAATAAAAGGTTATTGCTTTGAAACCAAAAAATTATTCCCTATGTGGTCAAGAGAAACAGGCAGCTTTAGGGTGGAACTCAGCAAACTGATTTTAGAGGTTAATGAGCTGCACACTTGATTAATTACTCTCTTTGATTGCAAAAGGAGTCTTAGCTGTATAGTGCTTAGCTGGCTAGTGCATCAGTAGATGTCTCTGCTGCAGGTATCTGGGAAGCTTATTGAGCTGAATCCCACTTCTGCATTCTGGTGACCTGGACTTGTCCCTCAGATGTTGGTAGCACTGGTCAAAATGTTACCTGGGAGATCACTGAGCGCTGTCATAGGCTTGTGCCTTTGGGTGGTGAGGCTGTGTAGTGGCAGTGGTCACTTCTACCTTCCCAGTGCCTGGAGGGCTTCTCCAAGCTCTATTCTCAGAAAGAAATTGATGTAGTTTGGCACAGGAATAATCTCTGTTAAGGGGTGATGGAGCCTGACATTGCTCCATTTGTTTCCCCTCATTTGATAAGAGCTTCCTTTTTCACAATTAATAACCCTCTCTGCAGCTTGTTATGTCCATTACACTGCTGGTATGAGAGTGGGGTGTAAAGGATACCAAGGACACTTGATAAGAGAATCATTAAAGGGTTTGGGTTGAAAAGGACCTCAAAGATCATCTAGTTCCACCTCCTCTGCCATGAGAAGGGACRCTTCCCAGTAGACCAGGTTACTCCAAGTCCCACCCAGCCRGGCCTTGAACACTGCAARGGATGGGGYATCCACAACTTATCACAGAACCATAAAATGTTAATGGTTGGAAGGGATAAAAATCATCTAATCTGTTGCCCTCCTGCCATGGGCAGKGACACCTTCCACTAGACCAGGTTGCCCAAGGCTTTATCCAACCTGGACTTGAGCACTGACAGTGTTGGGGCATTCACAGCTTTCCTGGGCAACTTGTTCCAATGTCTCACCACACTCAGGGTAAAGAATTCTTTCTTAATATCTAACCTAATTTTTCCCTCTTTAAATCTGTACCCCTTACTTGCCCTATCATCACAACTTTCCTGAGCATAGCCTTTTACAGAAAACTTTGTACAGATACACAAGGCCATCTTCCTGGAAGAGCTGGAGAGACATCAGCATCATCATCTCAGCACTCGTGGGTAACTGACGCACCCACCAGATTGTTTAAGAACTCTTTGGCAGATTTGAAGAGCCCCATCTTCTGCCTCCTACTCCACTAACACCTGGTGGGTTTTGGTGACATGGGGTCTGCAGTAACTGGAGTTAGTGGGAGTAACTGCTGAGAGAGGGGAAGGTAAAGGTTAGTGCCCAGGAAGGCTGACAGCAAGCCCTTCAGACCCCATCCTTCCTGCTCGGRTTCTGCTGATGTTGCTGCACTCTCCCAGTCTCTGCCAATGCCAATGAGGTCTGTTTGCATCCACTTTCACAAGAGTGAGTGGGAGTAACATGAGTCAGCTCCTTACCACTTCTTCAGTGCAGGTGATCTCTGCTTGGCATGCAGGCATCAAAGCTGCCAGGGTGGTTTTAGGGTGGCTATCCTAGGAATTTGCTCTAGGTTTTCCATAAGAAGCAGGTCACTGAGAACAAGTTGCTGTTTTCTACAATCTGTCTTAGGGACTTCCCAACAGGGCAGACAGCAAAATTCCTGTTTAACACTTGATTTTATCCATTTCAACCACTCATTTCCAGGTACAGTTGATTTGATGCAAAGACAGGGTGRACTGTAGTTCATAAGGGATATCTCCTGTCATGTTGTTGACTTCTCTTATAATTAAAACCACAAAAGGTAATTTTATAAACTCCTCACTTATTTTCAGCATGTGCTTTAAATGTTTGTGTAGTTGAGGGGTGAGGGAAAAACATGTCAGTAAGTGCTAGATTTATAAAAGTTCTTTCTTTTTTTTTAAGTAGGGAGTTTTTGTTGTTCATTCTTCCTCTATCATAATTCTCAGGATGAGCTAGTGACTAGGATGATTCCTCTCCAAACATGTTACTTATAAATATTTTTAAAATCACTTYCCCCTTAAAAAGGATTAATAATCTGCAAGTTGAACTTCTTTTTACCAGATGAGATAGAAGAGGTTGAGTACGGTGATGCACTGACCTCTGCTGGCATCATCCTTTCTTACTGAAACTCCTTTTAAATGCTGAATTTGATACTCCAGAAAATAGATGATACATCTGAGACAAGACCTGAGGCAGAATCAGTTCATAATGAAGCCATATTCTAATGGCACATCAAATCTAGCACTGTGACTCTTCAACCAATCCACAGTTCTTGGGCATAACACACAGTGTTGATTTCCTAAGGAAACCCTCAATCTTACGTTTTATGGATGATTTCTTTTGTACCAGTGGGCTCTGAGTTGGACCAAGTATTGTCTGTCTGTCCTTCTGTAGCAACATAGTGCTGGGATGTAAAGAAAAAGAGTGTGCAATGCCTCTGTCAGACGGTCTGGCTCGTGATGAACTGTGTGCCCCTGCCTGACTCCAGCCTGYTCTGTGCTGCCACATCACCCTGAGCCAGCAGGAGCCATCAGGCACATCTGTTCATGCACTGCTGGCTGTGGCAGTGACCTTCTCTGCAACCCCTGAAGCAACTGTGACCAAGTAGCTCCCATCAGAGCTGTGTCTCTCCTGGAGATGGGGCGCTAGCTGCCAGAAGCATCAAAGCAAGCTGGTGGAGAGAAATGGCAATTTTTAGGCTGTAGTCCCTCTGATTTTAGTTTGGGATGGAACAACTTACYCTAGAAATTGCTCTCTAGTGCAGTCCCTGCCCTGTGTCTCTGATTCTCCTCTGATGGGAATGACTTCCAGGTGCAAGCCAGGTTTGGTTCAGATGAAACTCCTGGTGATACGAAGAGCTCATCAGCTCTTTGTATCACCAAACCTGGCTTGCACCTGGTAAAGCAATCAAAATGCTGCTAAGGAGCATAATACTCTCAGGAAACTGAAGACTGTGTGCAGGGAGGAATGACAGTGGGACATGGTTATGTGAACTAYGGCTGTCCTAGTACAAGGAGCTTTCCTTTACTGTTTGCCCACACAAGGATTAAATACCTCAAAATTTACTGTCTAGGAGATATCTGTACTCCTTTCCAGTCCCCTGGGGGCACCTGCATGACTTTTGTGTATTTAAGAAATTCCCTAGAGACTTCTAGKCTTACTGAATAACCGTAGGAAAATCCATGAAACCACGTTTTGTTAGTACTTCCATCAGCCTGTACACACTTCAAAGTGAAGCTGTGCCTATTGCCTGTGGGCTAACCTTTGGAGATAAGTTTTAAAGTAGAGTGGAGAAAGAAACAAGTTCCCCAGCCCTTGTTTCTTATGTGGTGAGCAAAATGGTTGGGTTTTGTTTTGGAAGGAGCCCTGCCTGATCGAGCTGAGAGGGACAGGAATATGAAGGGACATGCCTGCTCAGGTGCTGCTCAAAGTGCAGGCTGAGCCTCAGCTGCTCTGTCAGAATATGAGTCATGTTTTTATTTGTGTTTTTCTGAGCCTGAATTGAGAAAGCTTGTACAAGAAATTTTACAGCCCTTGACATCACTCTGCACTTTTGCAAGACAATAGCCTGACATTTTGCCCTAGGTGTTGGATTAAATAGTAACTGGAGATTGTGCAAATACTTCTCTTAGCCACCATTATCATGCCAAGGTCTTGCACAAGCTGGGCACTTCTGCAGCTGGGATGGTTACTACAACACGTGACATTAAGATAGCAGCTCTGTCTGCATCACYGTTGTTGGCTTTTCTTTRAAAACACTGGTAGAAAGCCCACACRGGATGACCTGAGGGAAGAACCACATCCTGACCACCAATGCTTGCCATCAGAGTGAATCTGGGTGGTAYACAGAGCCCATGCTGAGCAAAGGTAAGCTGCAAGCACACCACTCTCCTGCTGTACACCAACATTTTGACACAAGCATATGACTGGTTTTGGTTCTCTAGGGTGTCACACTCCAGTAAGCAAGGCAATGAAAAAGAACACAGACTTCTGCATAAATGTGCTTGCACAGTTGTATCCTATATCTCCTTTAAATTACCCTCTCCTAATCTCTGTCTGTGAGACCAAAGGGAGTTGAGACCATAAGAGCAAACAAACTTGCATTTCTCAACCTCGTGCTAATAGCTGCAAGCCTGAAATCATTTGGGGATTTTTTGCTTACACAACAGCTGAGGTCTGTTGGGTGAAGAGTGAGTTTCACATGTTTTGATGCCTTATGGATATGCTCTCAGAAAATTTTTTATCCTTTTAGGACCATTGTTTTCCCCTTCACCCAGCCCTGCAGTGATTTATTAGCTTTAACTAAATAATCTCACCATGTCTTTTCAAGCTGCAATGGTAGGAATGTGGCACCAGCACTTTCCTTTCTCAGCAGTACACCTAATGGTAAAATGTGAATGCAGAGACAGTAGAGCTGTGTTCCCCTTTTAGCTGCCCACTTGCTCTCCAGCTACTAACCTTTGGCTCTTGCATGGTGCTATCTTGTGACCTCTTTTCCTCACAATTGCCTTGCAGTGCTAATGTGAGCCACTGTGGGTGACTGTTTCAAATTTATCATACTTCCTCTCCCAGGCAAAAAAAAAAAAAATTCAATGTCTTTGGCTGCCTCTGTCCTGAGGTTCTTCTCTTGTGGTTGTCCAGACTGGGGGACCTGCTCAAGCCCCTTGCACAGAAATGAGAAGCACAGAGATTGTGTGCATGAGACAGGTCTGGAACACTCCCTATTGTGCTCCTCAACTCCAGAGACAGCTCTGTGCCCCAAGCAATAGGCATGGTCCTTGCAGAGCACAGGACCCAGTGGGAGAAAGCAGGTTTGGAAAGGAGCAAMGTGACATGTATGAGGCTGTGCTTTCTGCATCCCTTGGTTGACTGTATTAAGGAAAGCAGATGTTTTGAAAGGTGACTGAGTTTCCTTGCTGAGATGATCACCAATGAAAAGGAAAGGGACAAACAGCAGGAAGAAAAGGGGGCTTGGGCACTATGGTCATACCACTGAAAAAGTGAGGGCACCTGAAATGTGAGTCTTTAGTAATGTAGTATCCTTAGGAAGGATGTAGAAATCAACCAGAAAGCTTTGGTAGCAGTATGTCTCTGCTTGAGCCAATCTGAAGAAGGTTAGATGATGGGCCTGCTAGGTGYGCTCCTTTCTCCCTGTTGACTTTAGAGAGTTGTTAGCTTGTATCCAGAAGAAACTGSGGAGAAAGAGAAGATATGATGGGAGTAGAAGAAGGAGCATGACAGTGTGCCTGCATACACCCTAMCTGCTAGAAAGAAACCCCAATTAAAAAATCATGTTAGTCTGGCTAACTGTACGTCCCATGAGGCTAGGATTGTTTGATTCTAACTGTGTTAGAATGCCTCCTTCTAATTCTGCTTTCTGGTCACATCTCCTGGCCTGGAATGTGGCTGCAGCCTCAGAGCACTCCTGGGGCTGCAAGAGCCCTCTCAGGCRTCTCCTTTTCAACCTCCTCCCAAAGCCAGGCAGCTCTGGGATGGGGTGGGCTGCTCAGGGCTTGATCCACTTGGTGCTGCAACACAACTACATGAGGAGATGCAGCAGGGTTTTAGATGTAACCTACAGATGTTTAAAGGTGAATCACCAGGACCCTCTTAGACAGGGTACCAGCAGCAAGTACACCCTACAGTGTACAGCCCTCTGCAAGGGTGTCAGCCCCCTCTACCTATGGCAGTAGGAAGAAAGTGAAAAAAATCCCCTTTCTTGAACCTTCTGCACTCTTGGTCTGTGGATGTGGCACTTGGGGACATGGTTTAGAGGTGAACATGGTATTGCTGGGCTAAAGATTGGATTCAATGATCTTAGAGGTCACTTCCCCAACCTTAACAATTTTAGGATTCTATGTGACCTCCACAAGAGGCAAGCAATGCCCATTCCTTTTCATTTGGCCTAAAACCCAAGGGTCTGTTAGTCAGGTTATCAAAACATTGAAGAGAGGCTGTTTTCAAGAACCTCATGATACAGTTGATAAGATTTTGCATCAATTCAGCTTGTGGTTTAAAAAGAACTGTGGGTAAGAAAGTAGGAAGAAGAACTGTACCAGATTAGGCAACTGCATAAATAATTTCCTTCAAAAAAAATTCCCTTCTCCTTCTAAAAATCCCAAGCCCRAACCTAACAAGGAACAAAACATACCAAAACAGAAATAACTCTCCCAGGTGTCAGGTTCTATTTCCTATAAACCATCAATTGTTTGATTTTGTGTTGACCTCCTTTCCCCACTAGTTGAGCCCTGACCTACCTTTCAATATGGTGCAGAGACTGAAAATATGGGTCAAACTCTGTAGGTTGATATAGAGTTTTGTCTACACGAGAGGACCTGAGGATGATTTCAGGATCAGAAATGGTTCAAATGGTCTGAATTTTTATTTGATGGTTCTTCTCACACCCATGAACTTAGTGAAATTCTTTCATCTTTCTAGCACAGCTGTTCATATAAAAAAGTCAATAAGTGCAACAATGAGCAATGGGCGTGACATCATGTTCTTCACCTGTAACCAGGGAACAGGAAAAACTTGCATTTCAACTTGCCACAAATGTCCTTGCTTCCTGTAGCTTCTAACATGTGTGCTGTAAAAAAATGTGTTTATATGCTCCTGTGAGGGAGACTCATTACTCAGCTTTATTAATATAAATTGATTAGTTGCCCCTGCCATGACAAGTAAAATAGATATGGAAGTATATAACTGAAAGAAAAAAAATCCAGCTTTGTTTTTTATAGAAAAACAAGTCAGTCATGTCAAACACCTGAATCCATGGAAAAGCCAATTGTGAAAACAGTCTTCACACTTAAGTCTTGTGTAGGATTTATTTTTTTTTATAAGAAGCAGTGTATTTTTTCCCTGGCAAGGCATGGCGTAGTTACAAGAGTCTTACTGCACCTGCAGTCCAAGAGAAAGAAAATTGCCATGAAAAATGAAACATGAAAACAACTACAGTCAGGTAGGGTTTGGTCACTGCTAGAGCTTCTCTGTGTCTTGCTTGTGGCATTCATGCAGACAGCTGCTGAGCTCCCAGTGCATTGGAATGGCTTCTTACCACTGCTTTTAGTGGAAGGTGGCTTGTTAACATTTTGGGACTTGACAAATCTGCTTTTATGGCCAGACAACATTGGAGGCTGCGTGTTCTACACAGTGATAGCAACATCCCCTAACTAAAAAAGCTATGTGACAACTGAAAGGGTACTTATTATACTATTATAGAGTTTTAAGATGGGCGTATTTAGTGTATGTCTGAATACTGATTAATTAGCTCAGGCACAAAAACCCCATAACACAAACTGTTGGTGGGAAAAGTTAACTGGAATGTTTGCATGARCCCTTCCAGCAAAACTGCTGTCCTGGGTGTGCAGGAGTGGGACKACCCTGGGAGCTGCAGCCCTTGTGCAGTTTTTCACCTCCACATTCCTGACACAAGTACCAGTGGAAAACWATCTAGCAATGGACAGTGGGATTTAGGAGATGTGGATAGGAAAATAAAAAAAGGCCCAGTAATATGTATCAAGTAGTTTATAATTGACTATGCGATTAATTACTGCCCTGTGGTAGTATGGGAGGTCAACATGGTGCTTTGTTACCCTGCAATAAAATCAGTAAATGTAACARGAGATGAAGTACTTTCTTAGGTTATCTGTCCCCTTGGGAAACCTATATAATTTTTCTGTTGAAGATTTTAGCATCTAATATTAGCARAGTTTGACCCAGACTGACATCCTGAGCTCAGCTTCTACCAGCCTTGCATCTAAATCCTCTGCCATGGATGACTTGTGCTGTTTGCAGAGTGAAGTTCTGTTGGAGGATGAACATTTACTGCAGATCACTGCAGATGACGCCTGCACTGCCCTCATCTGCTTTCGCTATTGTGCCCCAACAGGTGTGAAATGCAGGCAGAGGCCAAAAAGAAGCACAAAGTCTATGAAACTGYGACAGATGTAGCTCTGCAGGGCGCAGAACAGGACTGGCTCTGCACTGAGGATACAGTTTATCTGAYCTGTATCASCTTGTGAGCCATTGTTGCTGAAGCMTGGACTTTAAAAGGTCTTGCTCCATGGCAGGTTATGGGTGATAGTACAAATYAGCAAYACAYGAGAGAAAAAGAATTCACCAGCTTTGGAAGAATATTCAGTTATTTCCCAGCAATCCATTATCAACACAAGGTCACCAAGGCTTAACCAACATGAGAACCACAGGAGTTAAAGTCTGGATGGCTTAAAGACCCAGACACTGTTACCTCCAACCTTTGCCCAGTACTGGAAATTTGTCCCGAAGGACCCGGGAGCCTAATTTTCACAGCTGACAACAGAAAGGGAGCAGGATGCTATTTTTGGTGCTGAAGGACACATGACTCACTCCCTCAGCTTCATCAAAGTGATGAATTTGAGCAAAAAAGAGTCCTTCCTCCTCCTCCCCGTCGTGCGCCACCAAGTTTGAAGCTGCACACAGGAAAGACATGGACAGGGCATGGTGTCTTGGTTGTCTTGCTTTTCCCAGGGCAATGCTTCAGCTTCATCCAGCCCAGGCAGCTGCCTCTGATGCTGAGCTGAGAGCTGCCTTTGTGGATGAAAAGTGTGAGTCCATAGTTTCAGCTTCTCCAGGGACTGGGACATCAGAGTAGAGGGCTTTGTTTCTGACCTGTTCCAATTAGGAAAAAAGACAGACACTCCTGCAAGACAGGAAGCTCCCACAAGTTTAAAGGGTTAGATAACAAACTAATGGCAAAGGGAGGAATGAGGAGGTTTCCCTTCTAACTCCAACTTGAAATCCTCTCTAGTGGATGAGAATGCATTTAATTTTTGTTTCTCCCTAGCTTCTCTGTTAGGTTCTAGCAACAAAGCCCAGTTCTCCTCTTGCTCATGTTTTCTCAGATGCTGGGTCTGAGCAGAGAGTTTTGATTATCTCCCCTTAAGTTTCTCTTCCTAGTAGGACATTACGAGCAGCTCTCCTGTGCATGTTGGAAGGGCTTTTCTCACCTTGTTTTAAACACTCTTGGTGCCAGACATGAGGTAAACTGGTTGTACCAAAAGTATTTTAGGGCACTTTAACTCTTCTTGTCAATAATGGTGTAGTTAAGTTGAAATTGAAATCTCACTTTCTTCTGTTTGAGAGGAAGATTATTTTGCCTGCACCTTGATCCACACCCACTGGAGCCTTTCTTCTGTTGGTGGGAATGGATCAAAATGGAAGAATTTGAGGATTTTTCCCCCACTTTTTCTGTTTTAAAAATTTCAATTAAAAATTTCACTAATAAAATTCAACTCTATTTTTTTCCTCTCAGCAACATTGTACCTCATGTCCAGAGGCATTTTTACCAGCCACCGAATTTTATCATTGGCTTTGCCTGTTGCAAATAAAGCCAGAGCTGTTTCTTCATGGTGGAATTGGCATGCTGCAATGTGTTTGGGTAGCCTAAATCCCACCCCAATGCTTCTGCCTGGGGTTTCCTGCCAGCTGGTGCCAGATTATCAGAGGCACATCACTGAAGGGCTCCAGACCACCTCCTGTCCTCATCACCTCCTGCTCACAGCATTGCAACCTTGAGTAGCCATTGTGGTCTCATAACTCTAGAAGCAAACACAGACAAGGAGTTTTCAGCTCTGAGCAGGTCTGGGCTGCATTTTCCTTCCCAAGTCTTTTTATTACCCAGAGTGACCTCCCTGGTGCTGCAAGCTGCCTCCTCAATGATTCTCCTGCTCTTAGGAGACATCAGGGCTGCGGCCCCTAGATATACAACCTACTCTCAGAAATATTAAACTGCCTGTTTGTTCCAAAGCCAGAAATTAGGTGAAGGTTGACAGGACTTATCAGTAAGTCAGGACAGGGACAAATACACTCATTGCCCAGGGCATTGGACACGTCCTCAGAACAAACACCCCAAATCCAGGCAATTTAGTTAAAGCTGTTCAAATGCTTAGTGATATATTTTTATATAATTCATGTACATTACAGCATAGAGTAAAGGTGTTTCATATCTGAAAATAAAAAAACTAGGTTGGAAGAAAAAATTCTCATGCAACATCTCAAATACTGTACATTTTCAAAAAAATGTCATAAACCTCTAATTTGTGGGAACAAATCAACTGATTTCTCTCAGACTGAGGGCATCCCATTTTGGCATGCCAAAGTGTTTAAATATATAAAGTCCAGTTTAAGGCTGTATGACTGCTGCCTCTGTGACTAACCAACCAGAAATTTCACTCTGACCCACAGCTGGAAATCAGAGCTGCCCTTCCATCGATCCCCACACTGATGTATCTGCCTGTTTTGAATCACTCAGATGCTATCAGCTTCAAACTTCTTCAGGACTGATAGCTTCAAAACCTGATAAGCTCCTTCTGCGCAAGTTCCTTGTCTTTTGAGGTCTGTCCTGTCTTTTTAATGCAGACATTTCTTTGGTGAGGAGGGAAAATCTTGGGCTTTTTCATGTCCCTGCTTCCTCATCTTGAAATTTGTTTATTATTATTTCTGCAAATACTGCTAAAAGTTATCCTTGCCTTAACTGCTCCTCAGAAGACATGCTTATTCAGGGCTGTAATCATTTGCTGATTAACTTCCTGTCATTCACTGGCTTATGGAATTCCTAAATCCCTCCTGAGAGATTGTGATCTCAGAACTAAACCAAGAGCAACTCTCTTGACATCTCTAGTAATTCCAGTGCAAACAAAGAACTGAGACACAAACTCAGACTTGAAAGGGYGGGAATTAGAAGGGTTTGGACAGGGCTAGAGATTTCCTGATAGAGTATTTCKGTTGAAGTGAGACCTGCAAGATCATATCCACATCACTCAGCAGACACTTCACGTTACTAGGGTGTAAAGTCCTGTGTTAAGGCCTTCAGAATAAAATGTGGGATTTCAGTTTCATGGTCCTTTTTGAGTTTTCTGTTATTCATTTCAAATCCACACCAAAATTGCCTTTAATTTTTTCTTTCCACAGTCATGTTTTGCCCTTTAGACCAAGCAATTTCACACAGGTTCACAAGACTGGAACCATGTCTGACTGTACTGTGTTCATCATGGTAGTATCCAGAGACTGCCTGACTGTTGTTTTGTCATACCTTCATAGTTTTAACTTTCTAAGAAAGTGAAGAATTAAAGTTGACTTTGATTTTTACTCCTGGTCTTTTCTGATTGAAATACTTTCCTATTTATTTCATTCCAGGAAGGGCACAATAACACTTCTCTGTAACTGTTCTCAGCTACTTTCTGTYGTGGTGGTACAAAACCACACAGCCATCAAATAATGTCTTTTCTTTCCTACCTCCTCCTTTGCTTTACTTCACTCCTTTTGGCATTTCATCCTTTTTGTGCCTAGTGTTACAGCCTGGTGCACAGCTATTCTGCATCTACTGGCAGCTAGTTTTGTGATACTCTGCAAGACCTGGTATATAAACAGCAGCCTGGACTGATACATACAACTGTAATCATCGCCCTGAAGCCCAGGCAGCCCTGCTGTCCTGGGATTCACCAATGGAAATGGCTCATTTAGCTGAGTGTTARCCTGATCTTGCTGCTGTTGGTACCACAGCAAGTTTAGCTCTGTGCATATACACTGCTCTGCCTCATGCAAAAATGAGTTAGTGAAAAAGGCCTGTCTGGAAAACACATCCTTGCTTCAAGAAGCACAACACTGCAGCAGCCTGAAGTATTGCTAATCCCCGCTGCAGCATGGTCCCAGATCACAGTTCCACTGTAGATGACCCTCTAGGAATGCTGCCCTGTGGAGAAAGAGGAGCTAATCTTCTCTATCCATTCTTTCAGCTGGAGTTTCAGCTCACCATTCTTCACTTAGGGAACTGCGTCTTTTAGTGTGCTTTTGGAACACTAAGGGGTAGGTGAGATCCTTTCCCCATCTCTCTGGGAAGGCTGAGAACACACCCTGCTCCAAGAASTGCACCGAGGGTAAGCATGTTTGCCTCTACGTGCCATTCACTCATCTATTTATCTCCTGCCTCTTTACACAGAAAAGCTTTTTGAAGCGCTTGCCAAGATTTCTGCCAGGTGGCATCATAAGTGAATTTCACCACAGCTGAGGCTCTGACAAGCTTTGCTGGACAGACACAGCAGGAAAGTAAGATACTTCTAAGGTCTATATATATTTGTAAATATTTGTCTTAAGCCTTCCTGCATTAATAGATTTCAAATGCAGGAGCAGCACGGCATACCTGGCTCTCCCCCCGCCTGTGCCTGCCCGCAGGCTCCTCCCGGAGCAATGCCCCGTCAGCCCAGAGAGCGGCTCTGCGCTTCGGGCAGCGCCACTTCTCCTCCTCTTCTTCATCCCTCCCGCCCCTTCGTCACCTTCCTCAAACCTGCGGCCACTTGAGGCGGGCGGGGCAGCTCCGCCCCGCCTGGTGCAGGGCCCGGGCGGGCTGGGGCGCGCACGGCTTCCCGAGGAGCCGGCATGGACACGGAGTCGTTCCTCGGAGTGAGTAAAGCAGTGGCCAGGGAGGGAGGGAGGGAGGGATGGGGCTCCTCGGAGGGCCCGGCAGCGGGAGGGAGCGGGGGCAGCGCGGAGCCCCGGTGCCCATGGCCCGCGGGGGGCTGGCGGCCCCTCCTCGCCGGGTGCTCGGGTACTGCTCCTCRCTGGGTTTCCCGTAACTCCCGTGGGGATTTTTTTTAGCTTCTGGGTCGGCTGCAGCACATGTTTTACTGATGTCATCACGAATGGTTCTKCAATTATATCTGCCTCCCGGAACTGCGTTGGCCGGCGTTTGGCCGTGTCCCAGCGGGGCTGCGCGGGCAAGGCGCGCTCCGACCGGGCACAGCCCCTCCGGGCCGGGGACATCAGCCCGATGCTCTCTGTGTCCTGGGGCTGGACAAATCAAATCAGAACAATTCATTTTCGGAAGAGAATTCTTTTCTGTAATTCTGAATTCTTTTCTGAAATTCATATCACAACTTCAATTATTCTTTCTGAACAGGTGCCCTGGATGCGGGCAAATTCCTTATCCTTATTTAAACATTTTAACACAGCCTGCTTAATATCTGCCTTCAATAGTTTTACATAATTTACCTGACATCAAGGATATGAAATTTTCCTTTCTTCTGATCTCAAAGATTTGGATATAAGATATATAAGATATATATAAGATACAGCAGCTTTACAGGTCTGCATGTTTTATTGCTTGTTTTTTGCGTGTGTCCCGGTAAAGTCCTCAAAATGTAATTGCTGCCTATATGCAGAGCACCCAGATGCTGATGTGAACAAGGGGAGTGAGAGTGGTTAGGGTGGGCTGCTCCTGACTGGAAGCCAAGTGCCCACCACTCTCCATCACTCTCCTGCTCAGCAAGGGGAGAGAAAATCGTAACAAAAGGCTCATAGGCCAAGGTAAGGACAGGGAGAGATCACTCACCAGGTACTGTCACAAAAAAGGCAAAGCAGACTCGGCTTGGGGAAAATACTGAATTCATTACCAATGAAATCAGAGAAATAACCACCAAATCTCAGAACACCTATTCCCCACCCCTCCATTCTCCCAGGGTGCAACTTCACTTTTGATTTCCTGATTTCCTCTGACCTCAGCCCCCATTTCACATCCCCCCTGTGTGGCACAGGGGAATGTGGAATGGGGGCTGACGTCAGTTCATCAAGTTTTGCCTCTGCTAATCCTTCCTCCTTYGGGGAGGACCCCTCACACTCTTCTGCTCCAGCATGGTCCCTCCTATGGGAGACACTCCTCCACAAATTTCTCCAACATCAGTCCTTCCCAAGAGCTGCTGTTCCTTGTGACCTGCTCCAGGGTGGGTCCTTTCCATGGGGTCACAAGTCCTRMTAGCAAACCTGCTCCAGTGTGGGCTCCTCTGTCCACGAGACCACAGGTCTTGCCAGAAGCCTGCTCCCACATGGGCTTCCCATGGGGTCACATTCTCCTCTGGGCATTCACCAGCTCTAGTGTGGGGCCCTCCACAGGCTGCAGGTGGAGGGCTCTGCTCCAGAATGGATCTCCATGGGCTGCAGGTGCACAGCTACCTCACCATGGTCTTCACCCTGGCTGCAGGCAAATCTCTGCTCCAGTGCCTGGAGCACCTCCTGCCCCTCCTTCTGCACTGGCCCTGGTGTCTGCAGAGCTGTCTCTTTCACATGTTCCTACTCCTCTTTTCCTGGTTGCTGTTGCACAGCAACTTTTTCCCCTTTCTCGAACCTGTTACCCCAGAGGCTCTACCACTGTTGTTGATGGGCTCAMCCTTGGCCTGCCTTGGAGCCGCCTGGCATTGGCTCTGTTCTACTTGGGGAGAGCTTCTGGCTGCTTCTCACAGGAATCAGCTCTGTAGACTCCCCCCACTATCGAAATCTTGCCATGCAAACCCAACACAGCAGTTGATCACAGTGCTGTGTGTAGGGTGGACTTACCTGTCTGGATAAGGGGAATAAAGAAACAGTTCTTATTTGTGAAGGTTAGGGTTTAGTCATGAGAGGCAGCAGCTAATGGTTGCAGTTTCATTTCTCCAAGTAAGCCTTGGTTTCTCCCTAAAGGATGTCCCTCAAACACAAGGCAGCAGCTGAGTTTAGAGGTGGCAGTGTGAACATCTAGGGCTTTGCATTGCATGGGGGAGTGGGACAGAACCTGGTCCAGGCACTTCTGTACAGGGCTTGATCAGCAGATGGCCATGGTGCAGCTCCTGCCATGCACTGCCAGTGGCTGCCATCCCCAGTCTCAGGGCACTGTGGAAGAAGAAGAAAAGGAGATGTACATCTCTCACAGGTCTGTGTCTGCAGGACTGCAGTGTGTCTTGGTCTTGCTGTTTCTGCTCTCTGCTGGCTTTCTTCAGGCCCAGCAGGACGCTCTTTGTGAAGTGTCCTGGTCCTGCAGAGGCTGGGGCATTGATGGCAGCTGTGCTGCCCATGGGCTTTGGCTGGACAATGCCAAGGGATCTCTTGTACAGCTCAGTAAAGGCAATTGCAGGTCTTGATGCCTCTGCAGGGACTTCCTGAGGATGTGCTATCCTGACTCTAGTGAACTGGAGAAAGGGACCAGCATGGCAGAAGCCCAGCTTTTTTCTGTCAGCTTGAAGCTGCCCTGCGTTAGCCAAACCAAGGTGGTGAGAGCACATGGTAGGAGGAGAGCAGCAGCAGGCAAACCTACACCCTTGGATGCATCCTGGGGATGCTGTCACTGCAAAGGAGCTTGTGCCAGGACAAGGTGTCACCACCCGGCAGAGTTTAAGGGTCTTGCTATGAGTCCCTGGGGTGATGAGTGCCTGCTCTGGGGGAGCATGGGTGGCTTTGGAGAACCCCAGAGGCTCTGGAAAGGGAGCTGCAAATCTCCCCACTCAGAAGAGGAAAAACAATGCTCATAGTTAGGTCTCTAGTCTGCATACAGGGCTTGCATAAATGCTGCCATATGCTGGGGTGTTGCAGCCTCAGAGCTCCTGTCGGCTTCAGAGCTGGAGAAGAAGAGAGACCATCCAGTCTTTATAAACAGAAGTGCTGTTTTAAGCACCTGCAGCCCCTGCCCACGCTGATGTTGCTTGGTACAGAGTCTAGAGCAGAGCAGCTGTGGGTGAGCAGTGATGTGCAGTGTGATGAAGCATGGAACAGTAAAAGGTGACAAAATGAGCTGCAGACATCTGCTGTCTGAACAAGGGTCTGTGGGGGACAGAAGCTCATCATATTAAAGTGCAGAGCCAGAGGATGGGTGAGTTGATCTGCCTGAGATTTGAATATTTTTCCAAGAATAAGAAAGGCTGATGTGGCATATAGAGACCATTTGTTTCTTACAACTCAAAGATGCACTGAAAGCACAGCAAGGCAGGCTAGGCAGGTGATGCTTTGTGCATTGGCTGTATAAAAGCAGATTGTATCTTTTGTATGGTATGGATATAAAGTTTAGGAATGCAATTCCTAAAGTTGCCTTTCAGATGACCCTATGTGACTGTCAATAGAAAAAAAAATTTGCACCATGTTTAAGGAAATGTTCTTCGTATAAGCACTGTGGCTCTCCAGTATATGAGGAAAAAAGCCAACAACTTCCTTGGAGAAACAATCTTGAATGAATGTGCTAAGATGCAGCAAAAGGGACCAGGGACCAGTGAGGGTGTTTGCAGAGTACAAAACCTCAAAAATACATATATGACTGAGATTGCTGTAGCAGACAAGAAGGAATCATTTACATTGGCAGCTTGTAAAAAAGGCATTAAAAGGGAAGCTGTGATATTGGTAATATACCGGTAGTCACTGTGCCGTCACTGTGCCAAAAGAAACTCTCACACTAYCTGTGACAAAATAAAGTGTTGAAAGCAGTGAAAAGAATGAAGGCTCTAATCCTCAGACCACCACCTGAACTAGGATCATACTAGGAAAAAGACCCCAAAACACAGAGAAGTTTTTTTTTGTGTTCTGCACAATCCAGGAGATCATAAAATGAAAAATGAACAGAACAACTCTAGCAGGCCCTGGTTATGGCATGATTTCTCACCTGGGCTTCCTCCACTGGCACTCCTGCATGACCACTGCAAATTTTGCAGAAGATCCCAGAGAAGAACAGTTCCAGAGTAGTTTCAGGAAGGTCAGACCAAACTGAAATACTTGTGATCATGGACTCACAGGAGTGGTAAAAACATCTTTGGTGTTCTCCAAAGCAGGAATAAGGAGAGGAAAGCTTTCCTTTTTGACCTCAGATGCTGGAATGACCTGCAAATCTAGTGTCCTGACATCTTTGTAAAGGCTTTTCATAGAGGTACTTCTGTGGCACCTGACTGGATCCTTGAAGTAAGTGTTCTCTAGGGACCTGAGGGTARCAGACCCAGCCCCTGTCCCAGCCCTGCCATTGGTCCCATTGCTGCGCTCCTGGGACTGCAAAGGGTAAAGGAATGGACACAGTTTCACACTGGAGGGAGGTACCCCTTGTGGTTTCACAATAGCCAATACAGACAGCAATTTCTCCATACCAATGAAACTGTGTATATTTGTCTTGGCTTGATTTTTTCTTTCTCTTGGTCAGTTTGCAAACCTGAAGCTGGAATCCACCCTTTGGCATTGTGCTGGGAGACAGTGTTACCAAAAGCCGCACATGTCGTGGCTACAAGCTCTTGACATTTTTCTGCAACTACTTGAGGGGAGGGTTGGCATTTTTTAACATCTATAAATTCTTTCTTCTCAGGTGCAATGCCATTAATTCAACCACAGTGTATGGAGTGGTTTATTTGGAGTGTTTTATTGTTTTTCTTTTCCTTTTCCCTCCCAGAACACCCTATGAAGTCCCAGAGCACATACCAATGGAAGGCCCTTTGCAAACCTTTGTTCACGTGTGCCATGAAAATGGTCAATGGATGTCACAGTTACCAGAGAAGCTCTGGGATATTCCCCTCTATAACTTAGCCCTTCCAGGTAAAGATTAGCTTTTGTTCTCCACTGTTTTGTTAGCTTACCATTTAAGCATTGGAATATCCTGTTTGTCCCATTTCAGGATGGCTATGTTTATTATTTGGGTCAGCGTGTGGGGGAGGGTTTGTGCCATGTTATGTGAATAATGTTGGTCTGTAATGTTTGGTGTTTCTTAGAGGGGAGGGGTAACAAAGGAAATTTTTAATGGTTTTTTAGAAATAAAAATAAAGAGGCACTTTGCATTATCTTGTGAGGTACTATTAATAATCTAAGGATTAACTTATTTGGGCAATGATAATATTTCCCTAATTAATTCTTGCGAATTCCTATATAATAAAATGTTTCCAGGAGGGGAGAATTTAGGTTTACCTTATTATTTGTTTCTTTGTACTGTCTAAAAGAAACTGTGAAGTTGCAGAAAAAGGAGAATTGAGACTTATAATTAACATTTTTTTATTAATGTAGACTGTTACTTTTCTACATGATCCAGCTTATAAAAACTGGATTTATCATGTTATGCATAAATGCATTTAAACAATACCTGTGTATTATTAACCTTTCTTTGGTCATATCATTGCTTCTTTCTGCTGCCTTGATTTTTTTCCCCCCTCTCATTCTGTCCAAAAAAAGTTATGGTATAATGTGTTTTCACTAACACATGGGGAAGCACTGAAGGCCATCAGCTCTTGGGTGATTCCCTTTGCTTCCACTTCAAAAGTGGTACTAAAGAAAAGTCTGGCCTGTGTTTTCTCTCACACCTGTAGATGTGACAGGTAGCTTGGGGAGAAAGCAGCACAGTGTGTAGATGAATGTTTTATGTAAGCCACAGGATCATAGGTTAATTTTAGGAAAGGCATATATTTAGAGATAGTGTGAAGTCTTGTCTTCAGTGGGTAGAGCCTTGGGAGAATCCAAAAATTGTAGTGTTTTGGCTTTTTTCTGCCTGTTGTGAACTAATGGAGTGYGGAGCTCCAATTAAAATTGAAACCCAGAAACTTATTTCATGGAGGCTTCTTAGATAATGGAATTTGAATTGATGTTAACTTCAAAACAAGCACATCTCTGTTTAGAATAAAGCCTATGTAAGAGGACTAGGACAGGTGCTATTAAAGAAAACCCTTTAGATTTCTTATTTAACCATCATGAGAGGAAAAAAGAAAATATGTATCTGTCTTATGACTGAAGAAAGAARGTAATAGTTTTCTCTTTTTCTATTTTTGTTCCTATTGCAAAAATCATTCAAAAACCAGTAGCACACTCAGTGGGATTTTGTTTTGCTGGAAAAGGAGCCATGTTGTTTCTGTAAGACTTTCCCCTGGTGTTTCTTGGCCATCTTAGAAAGTAGAGAACCTACTGATGGGTTTGTTTGCCTTCCTGGCTCTCCTCCTAATAACTTTGTTATGCTTGAAAATGTTTGTTGTTCTTGTGAATATGCCTGCAGGGAGAACAGGCATGAAGAACAGTTGAAGGCAAGTCCATTTCAGCAAACATTAGAGGACTTTTACAGCGCACTGCAGGCTATTAGCTTAGAATATTTTGGTGTCAGTCCAGCTGACCTACAAAGCTGATCTAGCCCAAGTCAGAATACAAACAGATCAAGACCAATCAGGTCAAGACAGCTCTGGCAGGTTTCCAGAGGGAGGAAACCCAGTTTGGAAGTGGAAGTTTATCTCATAGAAGGCATGCAAGAAACRTGACAGAGTGGATTCTGAAAGCATGATGATGAGACAGTGGCAAATCTCATTAATTAGTGTTGTGCTTGCACCAGATTCAGCACAGTGCTGCTGCAGAGGTGTGGAGTCAAGGTCTGGAGCTACCTGGCTTGGTGCTAGCTCACTATCTTTGCATCATATATGTTGTGTCATGGATGTATCCATCTTCCTTTCATTACTGTAACTTATGACATCACAAAAGACTAATGAGTAAAAGATTACTATCCATTTGCTGGCTGGCATCCATAGATGCAACACCCATCAGTGGAATCCTGCTTATCTCTCTCAGACTTGGATTTGGTCCATGGATATTTAATAGTTTGACTCCTACATCTTCTAACACATACTTCTTTTATTGCCTACTCTCAATACTGATCTCCCATCTGCTGTGAGTGTGTTTTGGGTGTTTAAAGCAGTAAAATAAATAAAAAATGGCTTTTAGAAGGTGAGAAAATTGATTGAGACATCAAACTAYTCTTGATAGTTCCAAAGAATTTTTACTTGCAAACCAATCCTTTTTACTGTGTTTATTAGAAATATTACCACTGGTACCAGTAAGACTGACAATTCAAGAAAGCACTTCYTAGCCCCAGTGAACAATTAATTTGACAGAAGACTTAAACCTCAAAATGATAAGCAAATTCTTTGCAGATATTCTGTTTAGATCCAAGCAAGTCACTTCAGTGAGTTGTTAGCTTTTCTTATTGATGCTTCATAAAACTGGAAGAAATAATGGAACAGAAAAGCTAGCAAAATCACTGGTTCCATGTCCTGATGAAATTGTGAGTTGCAATAGTTTCATCTAAACATGATGCAAGAGATGTGTCAGATGTATTAAGACTTCAAGGAAATTAAATATTTGGGCATATTGGTCTTGACTCCCATGCCATAATTCCCTGTGCTGGAAAGAGTCAGGTAATTTTTGAAGTCCATCAAATGAGGACCTTGTTCATCTTTCACTCATAAACTTGGATTTGCCTCAGAAACCTTCAAGCATCCACCTTGTTTGTTGTGTTTGTAGGGCAGGTGGGGGTTCACTTCAGGAGGACATTTTTAGCAGATATTTAAGATATAAATGGTTAAAGTGCCAAGKTAAGTGTTAAAGGTGTAAGAAGATCAATTTCTTCTTTCAGTCATATTTTCCCATGCAGAGATGARGGTATTGGACAATGAAATCCTGCATTTGGACAACTCTGAAAACAGGACAATTTCTAGATAAATTCAGCATTCAAAAAAATATGTTTTCACATCAAGATAATTATTTTGAGGGAAGAGGCCATTTGAAACAAACCATTTTATTGTGGTTTGAGGCAAACAACAGTCATGTGTAGTTCAGATGATTTATTGAAAAGCGTCAATGTCTTCCCTTCACAAGGATTTCACGCTAAGCTTATTCATGTTAGGTGACCAACCTCTGCAGACAATTACACCTTTTTGCCACGACTACAGAGGCTCTCAGAATATGTAGGTTTGTGGCTTGCAAATGTGATGGCCTATCAGGTGTGCACATGAACTGTAGCCATGGAAAGTGGTCTTGAGTAGTTAAGAAATGAGAATTTCTGTGCATTTATTTTTGTGTTCTACAGGGAGTCACGATACTATGACCTACTGTTTGGATAAAAGCTCTGCTGTTAGTGGCAATGAGTCCAAGCTGGTGAAGTTTTTAAACAAATGTCTGCCCTGCATTGTGCACCCCATTATCATGAAGTGGTCTATAACACAGGTAACCATTGTCGGGTGTTCTCTTCTTGCCTTGGCAAAGTCGAAGCTTGTGCTGCAGGGCTGAGAGTGTACAATGACAGAATAGCCTGCTGCCCAGAAATCTGTGCTCTCATGAGATCCCATGCTTGGRTGTTGTGGTTTAACTCCAGCCAGCAGCTCAGCCCTACGCTGCTGCTTCTTGTTGCCCCATGGTGAGACAGGGGAGGGAATTGAAGGGTAAAAGCTGGARAACTTGTGGGTTGAGATAAAGACGTTTAATAGGTAAAGCAAAAGCCACATGTGCAAGCAAAGCAAAATAAGGAATTAATTCACCACTTCCCATGCACATGGTGGTGTTCAGTCATTTCCAGGAAAGCTGGGCTCCATCATGTGTAACGGTGTCTTAACAGGACAAACACCATCACTCTGAACAYTCSCTCTCTTCTTCTCCCAGCTTTATATGCTGAGCATGACTCCTTATGATGCAGGATATCCCTGTGGTCAGTTAGGGYCTGCTGTCCTGRCTGTRTCCCCTMCCAACTCCTTGTGCAYCCCCAGCCTCCTTGCTGGTGGGGTGGGGTGAGAGGCAGAAAAGGCCCTGACTCTGTGTAAGCACTTCTCAGCAACAGCAAGAACATCCCCGTGTAACCAATGCCGTTTCCAACTCAAATCCAAACCACAGTTCCATTCCAGCCAATRTGAAGAAAAATACTCTTTCTAAATCCAGCACTTCAGAGTATGAGATAGGAGCCAYACATATCTAATCATCTTTTCTGGGGAAAAAGCATGCAGGTGAGGCAGGGATGATACTTGTTTAAAGCTGACCACTTGGAACTAGAAACCATTTTTCACAAGTTTATTGGAGTGGTAAATAAAATTTAATATTAATGTAATTAACAGAGTTTTTTTCCTCTTGAACTTTGTTCAGTAACTTTGCTTGTCATTTTTGCTATCACTGTTGTGTGAGATGTGAGTTGTTTTCCCATCTATACTGGGTATTTCACCAGCAACAGAAGGATCCCCTTTTGAAGGGATTTTTTTTTCCTATAAAGATTAAGAGTGTGAAGCTGTGGTCCATCATGTAAGGTTTAGTTAACTTTTTAAAATTTGCAAATATTAAGCTTGTAGTTATCTCTTTCTTCCTCACAAATGTATGTTAAAGACTAAATTGATGATCATGATTTAAGCTACAGCTTTTGAAGATTCTTCCAAATAATAGACATTCCTGACGTCAAAGAGGTACCAAAAATCTTTCTGGTTTTGTTCTTATTGAAGGAGTAGTTCATTATTMGAGAATTTAAACTGAGTAATTGATAAATAGCAATAAGCATGCTAAGGTTTCTTTTGTTGTGTTTGAGCAGCTCTGGCAAACTGGAATCTTAGACACTACCAGCTATCAAATATGAGCCAGCAATCATGAGCTGATGTTGACGAGCACTTGCTTAGCACAGATCCTTGTTTATTTTGAGCTGCTTTTTGGRGGGGACTTTAGCCAATGAAAGATTTAGCAAGCTCCTAGCTTGTGGGTTTCTGGCTGGCAAAGTGACCCTGTTGGTGACAAACAATCTCTTAACATCATTATAATAATTTTCTGCTCCAAACCAGTGTGACAAGCAGGAAGTGGCCCAGTGCTGATAGGRAAGAGGCACAGCTACAATCCTGCCCCTCCTTAGCTCTGCTGTGCTCCAGTTATCTGTGAGGGGAGATGACTCCACTCATTGGAATGCAGAACAGACACCATGGAGCTCTTCTGATGGTAGGATCCCCAAGTTCCTGGATGGCCCAGTGCCTGGGAGTTGYCTGCTTGAGCTCCAATTGCTGTGGCTTTCAGTCTGGAGGCCCAAATGGTTCCTGTGTAACAGCCATGTAACTTCCAGTCATGCCTTGGATGCCCGGTGGAGATTGAGGCACTGAGCAGCATTGCTCCTCAGGGCTTTCTTTTGAATCCTTGAAGCTCCTCAGGCTTTTCTTTTGCCCTTTAGGGGGCAATGTTCACTATGCCTAATCCAGTATCCAAACCCAGGTGACTAATTAGAGAGTCTAATTTGTCTTGTTTTCCTGTGTAGTCAACAGATAAGAAATGAAGTAATCTGAAGGGCAGTTCAGAACAGCAATTTCATTTGGTGCTTTTTCTGGCCGCAGAGGTTATAAATGATCTACAGCCATGTACACTCCCATCTCCAACATACTCCAAGCAAGGGGGTGTGGACCATCCCTTCRACTGCTTCAGCCTGGTGGAGACCCAGCAGGCCCAGGAGGAGCTGTTGGCCAGASCCACTGCACCCCTGGACCCTGGGGCACAGCCTGGGCAGGCTAAATTCATGTCCAAAGAACAGGAAATTAGGGGRTTAAACTGAGCAAGGTGAGCATCCTGCCATGTGCCTTAAGCTCTGCCACAGTGCTAAAGCTATGAATTTGGATACTCTAGAGGAATGCCTTGTACTGRTTTAGCTTTCATTGAATCCTTTCTGACTTAAATCAGTATAATGTGTGGTTTCTGAAGCCTAAATTTTTATCCCTAGCTGGTTGAACTAAGATGGGCTGGTGTWTAAACACATCTAATTAAATTGATTCTATTTTCTTTTGCTAAGAGAGTCTTGATATAAGGAAAAGACATATCATTTGGAACTTTTKGCCTCAGAAGCAGCTTTATCACCTGCTCTATTCAGCCCTCAAATCCAGCAGAAGTGCTTTGAGGGAAGTGGATCTAGAGGAGTGCCTCTGTTTTGTAGGACTTCTACAGGTTAATTCAAACTTCATAAGAAACTATGTCTTGAAAAAGAACAATAGCTAGTAGTTTTTTCTATTTTTGTTTTTTCCTTCTGTTGAGGATGTGTGAGGCCCACAGAGACARCCATGGTAAAGCCTTTGATCTAATAAGATAAATACGGCATTTCTAACTTGCTGATCCTGCAATTGTTTTTTAAATGAATAGTTGTGTGAAGAGCAATCATGTATTTATGCACAGGTTAATTGGTCTTTAACTTTCAGAACACAACATGGGCAACTGTCTGAAACTAATCTAATCTGTACTTGCAGTTAATGCTGCATAGAAATTGGAATCCCTCTTGCCAGAGAGCAAAATGCTTCCAAATTGCAATTTGGTGCCATACAGTAACACTTTAAAGAAGAAAGACCTGTGAAAAATGCCATAGAGCTAACTTTGTACCCCTCTTTCAGCTTTCTAAACTAAAGAAACAAATCTCTTTCAAGTTCTCAGGAGCCTTGTCTTCTGTTTCACCTTTCAGGTCCTGACTGTGACAGAGCAACTTGAGGCTGGAGTTAGATACCTGGATTTCAGGATTGCCCATAAGGCTAATGATCCTTCTATGAATTTGTACTTCGTGCATATGGTTTACACAACAGTTACTGTGCAGGTATTTTCCTTACCTTTGTGATGGCTGTGAAACCAGTGTCATTTTTTCATTTGAGGGCCATCACAATCCAGAAATGCTCTCTCAAGGTCTTCTGAGTAGGTTATTTGTTTTTCTTTTGTGAGGACTTAAAATTAGAGAAAAACAGCAGGGGTGGAAGTTAGTTTGAGCAGCTGCATGTGATAMTGGAGCACCAATGTTTTCCTTATCCTCAAACCAGACTCTTTGTGCCTGCTCTCCACTGTCTATCCACCAGGCCTGATGTTCTGGGGTTTATCATGTGTTGTTCCAGGATGATACTCAGGGCATTCCTGTTTCCCTGGTAAGGAGAGAAGTTCTTAAAGAGAAGAAGGCATTAAAAGCCCTATATACTTACTGAAACACTTTTTTTTTTTTTTTTGAGAAAACACAGTTTTTCGTTATTGTGATTGTGAGTCTACTCCACCATCACTGCTCTATTGATTGAATGTCCTTTCCACTGCATGGCACAGATAACTTTCTAAGCTGCCATATCTCTTTCTTGTAGGATATTCTGTGGGAAATATTGAGGTGGTTAGAAACTCATCCTCAGGAAGTTGTTATCATAGCCTGCAGGAATTTTGATGGATTAACCAGAAGACTTCATAATCATCTTGTTGCCTGTATAAAAGAGATTTTCCAGTGTAAACTGTGTCCTAGAAATGTAAGTATGAGATGCCTTTTTTTCACATTTTAAAAGAATGATACACCACAGTGAGATCTTTGATTGGAAATTTTTAGATATATTCTACTTTCACTGTGTTTTTAACCTTGGAAAAGTACCATTTAYTGCATTAGAGATAGGTCATTACCTGATAGAACTGAAGAGATAAAGCAAACATACATTCCACAGTGTAGAGAAGAGAGTTAAATTTGACTCTTATGTATGTGGGACAATAGTAGAGACAACTCCTCCATTGTCCTACCTGAGTTTTCTTGGAAAGGAAATGGAAAGAAAGAGAGAAAAGAAGAGAGGAAAAGAAAGCAAAATGAAAGAAAAAAGAAAGGAAAATAAAAGTTGTGCATCTTATATTTATTATTTAGAATTTAAAGAATYCATTTTCTGCCTTTTCACAGCAATAATTATAAATTAATTATTTTCTATTTAAAACAGTTTAGGWTAGAAGTGACCTCTGGAGGTCATCTGGTCCAACACCACCATGCAAAGTAGGACCAGCTTCCAAGTTACGCTGGGCTGTGTCCTGTTCATTCTTGATTACTCCAAGGATGGAGATTTCACAGCCTTTCTATGCAAAATTTGACCACTCTCACAGTAACATTGTTTTCCTTCTCTATCTGATCAGAATCTCTCTTATGTCTGCTGACTTCCATCCTTTGCTGTGCATATCTGAGGAGTCTTCTCTACATTTACCCGTTAAGTATTTGCAGATGGCAGTGAGACCTGTCCAGTCTTCTCTTTTCATGCTGGACAGACTCAGCTCCCTCAGCCTGTCCTTGTGTGCCATGCTCCAGCCTCTGCTCGCTCTGCTGGTGTGCTGCTGGATTCACTCCAGCTCATCAGTGATTTCTTTGTACTGGGGAAGCCCCAGCTGGAAACAATACCTGAGATGCAGTCCCACAGCTGCTGAATGGAAGGGAAGATCCCCTTTTCTTGATTTGCTGTCTGTGCTTTTGCTAATACAGCCCAGTTCACAATTGACCTTTGCCAGGTGAGCACAGTACTGGCTCAAGTGAAGCTTGATGCCTATGAAAGTCTTCAGGTCCTTTTCTGCAAAGCAGKTTTCTTGCCAGCTTCCACCAGTCTGTCTTGGTGTGTGGGGTCAGTCTGTTCAGGACTTTGCATTTGCCTTTGTTGAGCATCATGAAGGTCCACTTGTTGAGGACCCTCTTAATAGCATCTCTGCCCTCAGTGTATTTCTGGTGGCATGACTCCTAAACAGTCTTGCAGTTACCCATACCTCCAGAAAAGCCTTAATTTAAATCAGAAAATATTTGATTGCTAGAGTTTAGAAGTTGAGATTTTTAGCTCCCTCTGTTTTTTTACAAGGTGTGGGAGATTTTAGTAGTTAAACAATTAACATTTCAAAGATGCAGAGGAACAGAGGGTTTTCTCTGGAGATGTGAGTGGTACAGGAGAATGATGACCCTGTTCATGATTCAAATTCAGCCTTTGAAGCTGGTGTATCAGTAACATGTGAGTATTACCACTTCAAAGCATTTTGTACAGCAGAGTTAAAATAGAACAATTCTCAGCAAAACTAGGGGATTCTGAATATTCAGGCCTCAGCTGAATARCTGAAGACCTGAATGACACTATTTTATTGTTTCCCCAAATAACCTGAGTGTGTAAGTTGTGGATGAACAGAGATACTGCAGAAGGTGGTCAAATTTGCTTTCAGACACTTGGCCAGCTCTTAAACAGAAGAAAGTTATTAACTGCAAAAGGGGAAAGTTGCTGATAACAACTTGTTGAATTAATGTATTGAAAGAATGGTCTGAGATCACTGAAGAACATTTCTGAGCTGTGTCCAGGAGGATGGAGGAAGAGAACTGGAGTAAAGACAAACCAAGTACTTCCCTCGAATAGGAAACCTTTATATCCATGGGGTCTGTGACCAGCACAATGGATCTCACCATTTTGCTACTGGTACCATTGCAGGTTAGGCACCTGTGGGATTTTTCACAATCACAGATTTAGATTTGCCATCGAATATCCAAGTGCTTGCCGACTTATTTTAAAATAAACTGCTACCTACTGTCTTTCAAGACTGCATCTCTGTTGTCGTACAGGATTAAGTGTGAAAGTGTTTCTGAAGCAGCTGCTCAGGCATGGTCTGTATGTAGTACTGGCACAGGCCACAGTGYGACAATATTACACTGCATTTAAAATTTTAATTGTCTAACTATTCAAGGTGTCTTCCTTTGATGTGGATTACTAGAGTTTAAAAATCCCTTGTTAGACTTTCATTTCTGCTTTGTATGCATAATAAGCACCTGTGCTTATATACACATCTCTGGTAGCTTGTTTTTTTGGCTTTTATTGCACATCTTTGCTTGTTTGTTTAAAAGGTTCCAGCTCTAGAAAGGTAGCTGGAGTAAAGCAAAGGCTTCAGTCAACCACAAAGTTTTGTAGCATAAGAAGCTTGTGTCTTAATTTTGCAGTATTTTCTGACMTAATTGAAGCTTGCATTCTTTCTTTTGCGGATGAACTGAGAGGGATTAATTCAACCCACAGCTTTCTTCTAATATTTACATTATTAATTTTCAAGTGCCTTTGGCTTTTATTTAAGTTAATAACCTAATAGGAACATCAAAAAGCCACAATTTCTTTTTCACAAGCAGCAAATGTAGTTTTTAACCAAAACATTCTTAGAAAAAACAATGCCTGTTAAATGCGTTGGTTTTGCAAATAAAATTAGTCAGAGGGCCTCCGTTCTCTCCAATGGTAACTTCTGAGGCTGGAAAATGTAATTTCATATTGAGATACTTAAATTTAACAGCTATTTCAGCCCATCTATCTGATGGAGAAAATGTGTGACTCAGGTCTTTCTCTCAATTAAAAATGTCTGGAGTATCCCAATTCCATAAACTTTCCACTTCCAGARACAAAAACTACTGTAGCTCTTGGTGACTCACATCTAGTATTGCCAAGTTTTAAGCAGTTCAGTTTTCTTTGGTGGTTACTGTGCCAAATTTGCATCAATGTGTGGAATCTGCCAAAATGATTCCTGCTTCTATCTGTCTGCATTCCTGCAGCAGATGGACTCTGTCCTCCTCCCCTAACAAACTTTCAGCAGTGGCTTGTGCATGAGGGCTGAAACAAGGATGGTTTTCTATTATGCAGGTGTAGGACCTTGAGTTATTTACATGATCATAGCTGAATTGTTTGAGGAAAGGAGGAATTTGCTGAAGCTCCCAGGATCATACTGTCCTGCATATGGTGGACCAGCCCATCACCTACTGGGCTGCTCATTTAAACTCTTTATCTGAAGTGAATCTGTGCCAAGGTGACGTCTCACAATATGTGGAGTTAGGGAATGCTGCTGTGTTGCTGACTTCAACCTGGGCGTGCTTCCTTTCAGGTGGTGCCCACACTGCGGACCATGTGGCACCTYGGCCACCAGGTTATAGTCTCGTACGAAGAGGAGGTGGAACTGGGGAAGCACTGTGAGCTGTGGCCTCCCATCCCATACTGGTGGGGAAACAAAACCTCCACTCGTGCTCTTATCCGGTATTTGGAGCGCATGAAGCGGATGGGCCGGCCAGGTAGGCACGTGACGGTGTTCRCAGGGGTCTTAGGATGAGGGAAGAGATGAGGATCTGACTCCATGTTTCAGAAGGSTTGATTTATTATTTTATGATACATACTATATTAAAACTATACTAAAAGAATAGAAGAAAGGATTTAATCAGAAGGCTAGCTAAGAATAGAATAGGAAAGAATGATAACAAAAGCGTCTGTCTCGGACAGAGAGTCCGAGCCAGCTGACTGTGATTGGCCATTAATTAGAAACAACCACATGAGACCAATCACAGATCCACCTGTTTCATTCCACAGCAGCAGATAACCATTGCTTACATTTTGTTCCTGAGGCCTCTCAGCTTCTCAGGATAAAATCCTAAGGAAAGGATTTTTCAGAAAATGTGTCTGTGACATAGGCACAGGCAGTTCGCTCGCAGGAGAGAAGGGGCACTTACAGCCATGCAGAACAAGTAGGAAGCTGGGCAATTGTTGCCTTCTGGGATATAACCACCCTGTGTGTGCTGTATGAATACTGTCAGTGTACACACATGCACAGACCACAGAGATTGTGGCAGCCACTTCACTGGTGTGACCCACAGGAAGGGAGCTCTCAGTACAGACCCGCTCGCTGGAGCAGTTGTGCTCGCCTCATGGGGAGGAGGCTGCTTCCTCAGTCCAGTCTTGCTTTAGGCAGCACAGTTGGTGAGAGAAGTGCATTCCACTAGCCTTGTTGTTAAAGGAAGCTCCTACAAGGTTTCTCTTGGGGGACACCTTATCACTTTCTACAGCTACTTGAAAGGACGTTGTAGCAAGGTGGAAATCGGCATCTTCTCACAGGCAACCAGAAGAGAAAATGGCCTCAGGCCAGGGGAATGCTGAACTTGGAAATCAGGAACAATTTCTTCACTGAAAATGTGGTTAAGCATTGGAATGGGCTGCCCAGRGAGGTGGTGGAGTCACTATCCCTGGAGGTGTTCAGGAAACAGCTGGAGGTGGCACTTAGTGCCATGGCTTAGTTATCATGGTGGTGTTGGGTCAAATGTTGGACTCRATGATCTTGGAGGCCTTTTCCAACCTTAATGATTCTGTAATATGAGAGCAGTACGAGAAGGGTGTAGCTGCACATGAACAGCAGCACTCAAGCATGCTGGTGTAGTGCAGTCTGGCAGAAGCTCAGTTCAGAACCTGTGACACAGTTTTTGCAGTGAACACACAGGGTGGTGACGGGGGAGCCGCTTCAGAAGCGCACTCCCCAGCCAGAGGGTGCACCCTGTGCTCCCATCCCTTGTGGGGGAAGGCTGAGCCTTTGGAAACAACCCTCACAGAAACAGAGGAGTAATTTACAGAGGAGGACTAGTCAGTGGAGAACCTTTAGACTGCAATGAATAACTAGACCAAGTTAGCTAAACTGGAATGTTTGGATAAGCGAGTGTGGCTCAGGAATTGTTTACTACAGCATGCAGTTTCAACAAGGGGAAAACAGTTATAGGGACATGAAACAATACAGAAAGAGTGTGAAGCTAGTATTTTAATGATTCCCACTGGAACAAGATGTGAAGGTAATGCAATACTGAGAAGTTTCTCCTCAAAAGAATATTTAATGTGTCACTTTCTGATTTTTGTTTCAGGAAAATTCTTTGTGGCAGGAATTAACCTTACTGAAAATTTAAGGTATATTCTTGTACACCCATTTGGATCATTGAAGAAAATGACACTCCAGAGTCTTCCATGTTTGAAAATCTGGATAAAGCAGCAGTATCCAGGACCAAAAAGAAAATGTATTAACATCATTGCTGGAGACTTTATAGGAAACAATGATTTTGTCAAAGATGTGATAGAACTTAACACAAAAATTAATCCTCCATTGCTCTGTCAAAGTGAAGTGGAAYAAATAGCATTTAATTCTCAGCTTCCTAATCTATGAAAAGTTGAAAAGGCTTTGTCTGCATTTATTGTGTCCTGCTGTAAACATCCTGAATCCCATAAAGGTCCACTTAAATTAAACCAGTAATGCTTTCAAGGCTTAGTAGGAAAAGGTCTCTCAACACCATCAGGGTTTTGAGGCCTTTGGACAGAAAAGAGGGCAGGTACTTGCTGAAGTCTCTAAAGAACTATGGCATAGGTGTAATTTTTTTGGAGATGCTTTGATTCTGTAGCAGCTGGCAATACTAAAAGTCCCAAGAACTCAATCGTATTTTTCATAGGACTAAGAAGGAGGAAAGTATCAGTAGTTGCATGATTTAGTGGTAAGATTTTATCTTTCTTATAATTGTAAGGACATTCTGCACTAATTGCAACCCAAATCCTTACTCTTTTACATCAGTCTGAAACTGACTTGTCGGTTTTCACAGTTTCTGTTAAATAAACAAAAGGAACAGTTTAAAATATTTTTGATATCTCAGAGATGCTGCACTGACAATCCAATTTGAAATTATCATATATATATACAYCAATGAGCTGAGTATCCATTGTGAGCTACCTTACGAACAGGGCACCCACCCCCAAAATTATTTGGAATTTTTAAGAGGTAGTTGAATTTGCACTTAGTCATGCCAGTTCTGCAGGGATAAAGATACCAAAAYGAGGCCCTTACACAGTTTGTCTCTGGCAGCTAAACACTTTACTAGGTGTTGCCTAAGTATGCCTTACACTGAAAATAAACACAGAGGAAACAAGTTCTTGATCTTAACTTAAACTGCCCTAGAAATACAGATTCTTGGCTTCTATCATGCTCATTTGGGGTTTCACACCTGGTCTTTTATTTAGCTGTTTTAGTAGCTCTGTAATTATTTTTCCTCTCACTAAGTAGTTTTTGCCTATGTCAAAACTAAGAGGTTTATGTTATTTCCCATTGCATACTAATTCTGTTTTTCTAAATGAACTGTGTAATAACAGATCACAGAAGCAAGAAAAATGTCAAACATCAGGACTAAAATAAAACCAATTATTGTGTAAAGTTCACTATACAACTTCATCCATATACCTCATTTTGAGATGCACTTTATATACAAAACTAAATTCAGATGTCTGATAATGTTTGCAGAAGTTTTTCTGCCTATCTTTTGTGCCCTCTTTTTTACCCTTATTCTAATAAAACTTGATCTCTCTCTGTAGTATGGAGTGAAATAGTTTGGTTTTTCCTTTCTGTGATGTTGTTTTATTGGTTCTCAGAAGTATTTAGTAACTTAAGTAATGGATCTGTTGTGGGTTTTTTCCTATTGTTTTCCTCTGTGAAAAGGTTTGCTGTACCTTAAATGTTTTCTCCAAGAATTGACATAGTAATAGGTATTGTGGATTAATTACTGTAGGCAAGAAAACTGTATGGGTAAAAGATGTTCATAGCTAACTTTATTTARTGCCTTAATTGATTTTTTTTTCTTCACTGCAATAAGACATGGCAGTTATTTTACTTACATTCACGCATTCTGCTTGGACACAGATTTATCTTTATTATTTATATACAACCAACGATGTATTTTCTTCAATAATTTTTCTTTTCCAAAGACCATCTGAAACAACTRTAATAAATACTATTTTCTTCTGAAAAAGGCAATAAAAAGCTTTATTTGTATGATATAAGAAACTTGGTACTTTTCTGTAGGTTAAGTCAGATGCCATTCCATGTGTTTGAGGTCCTCAGCTTATAGCCAACAGGTTTAACATAAAAAATTTAGTGCTGTCCTGGTACTTGCTGATAAAATTAAGCTCAAAGCTCTTACTGTTTCCATATAGAAGTTTTCTGAAATAGCGTCCATTTCCAAAATGCGCCAAAACCATCAAGTGTGGAAGAAAAATAAACTATTCAGTAGTGAGACTAACAGGTCGTTTATTTTATTTCACATCCTCTTGAGGAGATCAGTTTCTTCTCCTGGAACAGGATGCAGTTTCATGACATGAAAATCTCACTGTTGGGAAAGAGGTTTTTGTATCTGCCAAAAGCAGAACTGCCRATTATCACCTTCACCCTGGCTGTGCCGTCTTCAGGCATGACCTCTACYTCCTGAACTGTTGCTTCTTTATAGAGCCAGCTGTAAATGTAAAAGCCTATTAGCATCTTAAAAGCATGACACATTGCACAAAATGTGATTCTTGGTCTAGGTCCGAAGGTTCCTATCTAGGTAACACTTTAAAAGATGAAGTGCTTCACTTCTCTAATGGGGCTATTTTTTGTCAATAGGTTGCAAAACATTGATAACTATCTCTGTTATTCTTAACAGAGGTAGCAGATTAAAATCAGTCTGGTAAGATTTGAAAAGTTTCAGACATGAATGATTAAGTGTTTCATATTTCTCCAAGTCCTTCATATGATTTAAAATTATTTACCTTAGCTGAGGTCCCTCTAAGTTGATGTTAACTGTTAGAATCTTCTTCCCTGTTGCTGTCAGTATTTTTTTCTCTATTTCTTGTTTCAGTTCTTCTAAACCATGCCCATGCAGAGCAGAAACAGCTAAAGCATTTTCTTCAGCGGGTTTATACCTGCAAGAAAATGAAYTGCTAGCACATTTGTTCATGAAGAACAAACCTATTTTCACTAGGTTGTGAAAATATTCCAAGCACGGACAATTTAACCGAGTTACTTGGTACTGACACCTTCTACAGAGGCCACTTCTTGTATGACTGAAGTGATTTCTTTTGTAATTAAAAGATAATTAATTCTTTTTCAGACCATAGTTACACATGTAAAAGACTGAGAAACACTATTAAATATATTCTGAAGTGTGGGATCTCTTTTCTACACTAAGAATGAAAAAGATTCTGGAACATAAGGAATGTTTACATTTAGCATCTCTTGCTTACCTTTCTATCAAATCCACTTTGTTATGAACTTCTACCACTGAGTCCAGTAAATGGYTAGGAAGATTGAGATTCCTCAGAACTGACAGAACAGTTGCTTTCTGGAGGATGGTTTCTGGATGAGTAATATCCCTCACATGAACTATCAGATCCTGGCAAAGATCAATATACAACACCATTTACCAGGTTGTAGAGACTGTATACCACTTTTGCATTGCTAATTAATGTAAAATACTTTCCTAWCCATTTGGTAATACACTGGCAGATTAGCACTGTAAAATTAACTACTAGACCAGTATTAAACCACTGTTTCTTAGACCATGATGGAMGAAAATCTGCAGCAGCTTAGCCTTCCACCTCTAGTGAGTACAAATTGCCTCCCACACACCTGAAGCAAATGTTGTCAATCAAGCYAGTTACAGAATCAGATTTCAAATAATAACTGATCCAGTTTGTTCAAAGCCAAGGCTTCGAAACAGTAAGTCTTCAAAACCACTGGAGAWTAAAAAGAATGATCTCTGAAAAAAGCTTTCAGAAGAGTAATGGCTGCAAAACTGTTTCAAAGAGGGAAAAAACCTCCCTGTTACTTGTAATTCTATTTTTATATTCAAAATATAGAATACWGTCCTTATGCTTAGCTCCCAGGATACTATTACTGATGCTTCACTAARAAGCTTTATACAAAATTTACCAGTTTCAAGTATATATATAATGTTTGCCATAATAAAAAMCAAACAACCAAACTCAACATTTGCATTCAAATAGTTTACTCATCTTTGCTCAAGACATTGCTTTATACATCTGAAAAATAATTAGAAGTAAATGACAAACAGGATGGTTTCAGCCAGCTTTTGAAAGCACTGCTATTACATGGTTAAGCCTCCTAATCTTTAGCAGCATTCTGGCATCTAGCTACCACTAAATTTCATTACCTTTTATAATACAGGGTTTTTGTTTAAATATCTGTGTGTATGTATGCAGCTTTACACTTTGTTATAGCACAGGAAAACAAACTTTAATGAGAAAATAATTGCTAAAGTACATTTATATTTATTACATGCTGCCTGCATCACATCACAATCACCCACTTGTAGTTCTACAGGCAATCTTAAGTTAAACCCAGGTAATTTCAGATGCTTTAATTCATTTTTAACTCCCCAAAAAGCTAGCCTTGACTCACTTGGATGCACTGTTCAGATATTTTATCAGAAAAATCTAGTTTATCTGGTTTAAATATCATGAAGATACACATATATACTCCAAATAAGCCCTTTCTGAAATCCCTTTGTAGCTCTACGTTCTGCATAAATAATCAGAAAATTAGTTTATTTTAAGATATTTACATCATTATTTCAGGAGTCTACTATAGTTAGCCAGATACTTTGCTAAGGACCGCATGTCAATTAACTTCCCCTGTTTTGAAGGGGTGAGGATTATCTAAAATGAAATTATTTCATTTCCCAGTTTTTCTAGTTGATTACTTACTGAGTAAGCTACTTCTTCTAGTGTAGCTGAAAATGACTCAACCAGATTATGTGGAAGATCAGTCAGGAACCCAATGGTGTCAACATAAATAACTGGCATATGTGAGGGCAGACAGCCAGCATGGGCTGTAATATCCAGAGTGGCAAACAGCTGATCTCGGGGTTGAAGTCCTGCTTCCCCAGTCAAGGCTTTGATCAAAGTAGTTTTTCCTAATTAAATAAAAAAGGATAGTATTTTAATGGCTTGTTCCAAGTAAAATTTAATTTGCAAGGCTCAGGTGAAATGTATGATGTAACATATGTTTTTACATCTATTTGAGTTGTTTAATTGTAGCTTGTGATCAGTTATCTGTATGATGTTASGAAATCCAAACACAGTCTTACATTTTATAACCTGGAATTGGGTTTAAGGTCACATATGTAATCACAAACTGGTATCTACAGCTGTGCTGTGAAATCACAAGATGATCAAAGACTCATTTGACCTGCAAAGTGACCTACCTACATCTCTCACCTGTAAGACTCTCTGAGAGCACTGTCATGACAGCATTAGGAAGCATGCACTTACACACTTCTCAGTGCTTCTGTTGTCAAATGAAATAATTTACTTGCTAAGTAAAAAAATAAAGATAAGTGCTAATAATAAATACTTTATTAGGCTGAGGCCTTTATTGGGCATTTCCTCATGAACATACTAATAGAGACATTTATTTGAGTCAATAAATACTTCATATAATTAGTCATTAAAGTGCTCAGTATATAGCCTAATTAAAGTATTTCAATTATGTGTATGCCAAACTGTTTTATATCTATATATATTTGAATCTTCAGTTGGAAAAGTATGGAAGTATGACACTTAAAGAAACCATACAGTATAATCCAAATCTTTGAGTGCAAGAYAGTTTTGTTTTTTTAAAGAAGTTGAATAAGAAAATGAAATTGTTTTAAGATAATCCAACCTGAAAAAAGTTTCTAGTCCAAAGTCTATGCCTTGAATAAGAATTCACTTSTGTAAGCTAAAAAACCACACCAAACCAAAAAAAGTAGAAAAAACCTCTTTAGCTTTATTTAGCTTCTCCTAGGAACACATCTCAGAGTGCTACACATAATCCATGAAAAGCTACAGTGCTCCTTAAACAGATTTCTCAGACCAACAGCCAACTCTTAATTGTCTTCCTATGCCTCGAGTCTTCATGGTGATCTRAACACCCATGTACTTTTCTGTACCCATTCTGATCAAGTAGTAGAGATTCATATAAAGGGACAATAACCATGCAGTCTTTAGCACTGTATATAAAATCTTTTTGGCACAATAGGTGCTAGGCATTTCTCCAAAACATGTCTTGGAGACTGAAAAAACCAAGCAGCTTAATTTGCTCTCCTAACTACATCCTAACTGACAAATATTCATTACACAATTAAAAAAACCTAATTAAAATACGAAGCCTATACAYACACAAATGAGAATCTGGCTAGAATTTCTAATTAAAAATTAGACAATATAAGCTCTTTTGTGTTATGATTTCAGGAGGTTTTGCTTACCACAGTTGGTATAGCCCATTACTGAGACCATTGGGAACTCGCATTTTCTGCGCTGAGTTCTAAGTAAAGCCCTTTTTCTCCTTAGTTTCTCCAGGGCATTCCTAATTTTAAGTTCCCTTTCTTTTAAGACACGATTCTGTGTTTCTAGAAATGTTTCACCTGAAAAATACAAATGAGTAATTGGCAGAACAACTTACAAGAGAAACTGTATAGCAAGTCATGTATTTGGAAATCAAGTGAGTTAGCACTAGGGTTTGTGAAGTTAAAAATAAGCCACTAAAACTATGTATTCTTGCCTAAAAAAGTGAGTAAGTAATTGTAAAACATATGCTAACTACTCTAAAATATCCATGTACACTTACGAAAAATCCCTGCGGCAAGCAAATAGTTTATCCTTCACCACTTACTGACCAAAAAACTKGACCAGTACAGACCCAAACTTTATTATTTAGCTTACTTTCCAATAGATTTTTGTACATTTGTTTAATTAGATGCAGAACACTGTTTTTCCTCCTGACCTCCTCCAAATAAAATGAGATGGAACTAAATTTGTTTAAAAGCCATGGAGAAAAAAAATCCTCTAAATCATKAGATTATTTAGACTTTACCTGATCCCATGATGTATCTTGAACCTCCTCTCTGCTGATCTCGCTGAGATACCTCRTTTTTCAGATTTGACCTGGCAGCAGAGTAAAAATTAATTGGAAGCAATTTTTTTAAATCCAGCTATACCAAAATACCTAAAAATTGTGAAGGAGTAGTATTATTCTGATAGTACAAATAAAACCACTAAATGACTGAGTTGTAAATAAAACCTGCTCATGGTAAGAAGCCTGGAGGAAAAAAACCCAGATTTTTCTGGCTCAACTGTAGCTTGAAAAAGCATACAACTCTCTTGGTAAATTGTAATTGCTATTCTGAAATTTCAAAGAGCCAACTATACCTCTAAAACATCCACATAACTCACACCAGCTGCCATGTATACATTTCTATGTCACAGAATGCAGAAATATGGAAAATTTAAATACAAATTATTTTTTCTTGTTTATAGCTTTCCTTATTACATGCAACAATTTTATATATGGGATATACATATCCAATTCCTACATATTCTTGCAATCCATCTTGTGTCTTAGAAAGAACCTAGACCTTTTAATGAAAAATACATTTTGTAAGATTATTGAACACATTCTGGTTTTGCCTGTCAGCACTGCAGAAGCTTAAAATAATGGCATTCTAGTAAATAATTCTGTGCTCTAATCAATCATTGAACACCCTATCTATTTTTTCTTTACAGTAAATGTTGCTGGCTTTTGTCATTGTAAAGAAATAGTCACTAAACCTTGTAGATATGAGTATGTGATGTGCACAGCCCAGGTACCTGAGAAGTGGAATTTCAGCCAGTGCTACCTGCAGTTTTGCTTCTTTGGTCCGGGCATTACAGCGAAAAATGTGAAGTACCACGGTGTATCTGTCAAAGACTGGCACGCCCCAGGCACCTTCTAGTTCTTTCTTTAGCCATGCAAGACAAAATAATCGAGATGTCTTCTGTCCCCCACAGTATCTCTAGATCAATTCCTACACAGTAAGTACAGTTAGTTAGCTGATGGACACTTGAACTCAGAGGAACTCAAGATTCCACTGCAATGGATGGGCGATCATTATGAACATGCAAAGTCAAAATTTGGTTGACCAGAAAGAGAGGAGTTAAAGAGAGTTTAGAAAGTAAAACTTTATGTCTAGACCCATCAAATTGAGTGAGCATCTTTCCATTGCCCTTTATGGATTCTTGCAACAAGTCTTACAGCATAATATCTCAGAATCAAGAACGTCAGTAGTTAAATCCTTGTAAAAAATAATTATGAAATACTGGAATGGGAATGGCTAGGGATAACAYAGGAAAAGAAAAAAGATTACTAAAACTTCCAAACAAACAGAGAGGAATGCAGGAAAATTATTTCAATGAAACACTTAATAAATCCAACCAACCCAAACTCCTCATCCTTGCTCTAATTCAGCAAAAGACACTTAAAATATGCAGTAGTACCCTTATGCCATTTCTAAAATCCAGAATGCTTGCATACATGTTCTCAAATACTTTCTTGAATCAACCCTGTTTAATTTCTCTTAAGAGCTATATTCATGAAAACAATTTTTAGCAAATCTAGTACTGAAAGAACTCATACTGTAAAATAAAGTTTTCCTAAAAACTAGGAAATTGAAGTGAAACATTTTCTACTTCCCTTTCATCAACAAATGAAAGCACTCAAATAACCATCTGTTAGAGATATTTGTCATCTCTTCATTTTATAATCAGGGAAAGCATTCAAAACCACAAGCAAAGCATTAATGTTTGCTTGTAAAGTTTGCATATACTTTACACCCTGCATGATGCTGCACATACTAAAAACCCAAAAAAGTTTTTATTTCAGTTTGTCCATGAATTGGTAGTTCATGTAACAATTGTTTTACTGCTAGTGTTAAAATACTGAAGGATGCTGCACCCCTCAATGCTTCTTTTTAAGGGTTAGGAATGAAAGTTTAAGTATTTGAAACATTCAACTATAAGCTTGCTCAGAATTTACACCTCATATTCAAAATACAATTCAGCATCCACAGCATAGGGAAAAAAATATGCTAGCCATTATAAATATAGAAACTTGAGCACATAGCTAATCCAAAATATTGACATTCTTCCTAACAAAATCTGTGTTAACACCATAATTTTGTAAAAARCACCTTGAGTAACGTTTTCAACATTTTAAAAAGGGCTAGTGTCAAATGTGGGAGCAGAGTCTATAATAAATTGTAGTAAGCTGCTGGAAAATTTTATGCACAAGCTGGAAACATATATCAACTGGACAAATGCAATAGGTATTAAGATTMTTTTCAATAAAACTCAGTCCTGGTGCTTCATACATTAACATTTGCAAACTCAGTATCTTAACCCACCACTTCTCCTAACATCAACAGCTTCCAAACAATAGTGATGCAAAGAATATGATTTGATATTATGTTTAATTACCTTTGTTAGTGAAGATATTCTTTCCACATTCAAGAAGACAGCTGTCACATGGGGCAATTTTTTAATCTTTTCTAAAAGATGGATCATGATTGAAAAATACAGTGTTAAATGTCAATTCTCTTCTTAAAATGCTCAGACTATAAACCATTTTGCAGTGAGGAGAATGCTCATAAAACATCAAATGGCACCACAGTCTTTGTTCATAGAGCAGTTTTAATTGCTACTTCAGTACTGTGCCAAGCACAGCATCAGTTTCACTTATGTCAATCACACAAAGTTACGACTAAATTGCCTCACACATTTTTAGTGATTAGGGGTTATGTCTATTCTGCATTGCTTTTGTAACCTTAAAAATTCTTTCAAGTTTGCCTGGAAACCCGCATGATAGATAAACAAAATTCTCCCTCTCTTCAGCTTTCACACCTATCCTCAAACAGTTTGTCTGCAAAAGTCTTCCATTTAGAGTGACGCAGTGCTGAAAGATCTCAGTCCTTACCTGTCAAAACCTGAAAGTTTCCTTTGCCAAAAACAAACTTCTTGTTGGGATTTTTTGTAGGAATAATTATTTTATCTAAAACGGTCCAGTTCTGAAGAGTATCTACAAGAGCAACGGCTTCGGCAATCTGTAATTCAGCTTCAGGAACATAAAAACAGGAAAAAGATATAAATATTACAATGTACCACCATAACTCTGCTCAGATCTCCAATAACTACAGTACATGCATGAACATGGAAAGACTAAGGTACACTGAAATTCTTTTAACGTCTAGCAGAAGGAGCACAGTGTTTTACCTCTCATCAGAGTAACTGAACAGTTTGATACAATTTTATCACACAAAGTGTCTTTCTGACAGTATAAATTATTTCTGTGGTTGTTGGCTTAGGAGAATTTTTAATTGTATTGTCAGGAAAGAAATCACAAAGCTTTTTTCCTCAACAAGTGAAATTCATAACTAGCTGGAAAATCTATTACTTCAGATGAGCACAAAGCCACACAATTAACACTTCGGTGTTTTGCAGCAATAATTTGGGAATTACTAATACAGCATATCCTGTTGCTAACTTCACAGCCACTTACGAATAAAGAACCAAAACTGGTTTGTGACTTGCTTTGTGACTCGCTAAAACCAGCAGATTTGAATCCTGTATTCTGGTTCATCAATTACTTTTGAGTTTTTACCATCTACACTGCAAAGCAATGATTTTTGAGGACTTTGTGAAATCACCAAGACTACACAATAATATCAGATCAGCAACTCTAGTCTTGATACGCCAAACTTTTCCTTTTCAGAATGAATTTGTAAAGTTTCCCTAGACAGCAAAACATAATTTAAATACTAAATAGGTTACAYTGATCCAAGAGGTAACATAATTTTAAAGATAATAATAATCCACTTTTTCCTCATATTGTTCGTGCTTTTTGCAAAATACACAGATTTCCTGTTGTATCTGTGGTGCTTAAAAAATCATTCCAAAACAYTTGTTCAAATTTCAAGCTCTAAGGAGGGCCTAAATAAATGGAAAGGAACCACTGCTATTCTTCTGTATGTTTGGACAGAAAGGTATCTTCATATTTTACCTACTTTTCACTTGTAAAATTATGTCACCTCAATTTTGAAAAGGTTAAAAGCTTTATTTTGCAATGTGAGAATTTAGTAGCACTAATAAAACTAAACATGATTTAGGTTCATCACCTAATMAATTGGAATAAAAGAATAAGTATATACAAACTGCCTCTTGCCATGCAGAAGAACATGRACAGGCTCAAGAAGTGGACCCATGGAAAACTAGTGAGGGTCAACAAGTGCAAGGTCGTGCATCTGGGTCAGGGCAAGCCTCCAGGATACTGGTACAGGCTGGGGGATGGACAGATCACAGCAGCCCTGCCGAGAAGGACTCGGGGGCGTTGGAGGATGAGAAGCTGGACATGACCCAGCACTCTGAGCTTGCAGCCCRGAGAGCCAAACGTGTCCTGGGCTGCATCCAAAGCAAAGGGGCAAGGGAGGGGATTCTGCCCCTCTCTTCCAGTGTGACCCSACCTGYAGTGCTGCATCCACCTCTGGGGTCCCAGCACAAGGTAGTCATGGACCTGTTGGAGCAGGTCCAGAGGAGTGCCACAGAGATGACCAGACAGGTGGAACCTCTCCTGTGAGAAAAGTCTGTGAAAGTTGGTGTTGTCCAGCTTGGAGAAAGACCCTGGGAAAACCTTTTTACAGCCTTTTAGTACGTAAAAGGGGCTTATAAGAAAGATGGGGACAGACTTTTAGCAGGACCTGTTGCAATGAAATAGGGCAGTGGTTTTAAACCAAGAGATTTGATTTAGATTGGATATAAAGAAGTTTTTTACAATAAGAGTGGTGAAACACTGGAATAGATTGCCCAGAGAGGTGGAGGTCCTATAAACATTCCCTGTGAACATTCAGGCCAGATTAGACAGGGCACTGAACAAGCTTGTCCAGTGGAAGACGTCCTGTATGACTGCAAGGGGTCAGACTAGATGACCTTCAAAGGTTTCCTCCAACCAAACCATTCTATGATTCTATACATAAAAAGCTAACTTAAAAGATGCTTTAATCCTTTACATTGCAACCTTCTAATTAGAGAAGTGCTCAAAGAGAAGYATCAAGTTCATAATGTATCTTAATTGTGCGTGATTAATGCTTATACATTAGCTAGTTACAATTTCTGAGAGAAACCTAATAGTAGTCCCAAAGAAAAAGTCCTTAGGAATTATTGGTGCATCACTAAGTAACTGCATAAAAGCACTTAAGTCCCCAAGAGGATTTATACAGGACTTCATGTTCAGTGCACTCTCTTCTCTGGACAGGAGAGAATTGCTGCTCTCCAGCCAACTTCTGGGCAGCCCTAAGGCCAAAGGACTCCAGCCCACSTGGGCAGGCAGCAGGGCTGAGGGCAATAAACATTGTGCTAACAAGGGGGACACCCGACTGCTTCCCTGACCAACCTGTACTGTCCAAAATACAGTCAGCATGGTTTGCAAGTCAAAGCACAGGCCTGCCAGCACTCACTAACAGATCGTCTTTTAAAAAGTTGTCAAAGAAGGGAAGAACCACCGAGACCTTCCATCCGAGCTTGTCCTTGGCAAGCCGCAGGTCGCGGTTTCACCGCTGTGACAGCGGCTTCACTTCACGCTAGCGGCACAGCCACAGAATCAACTGGGATGGAAAAGAACTCTGAGATCACCGAGTCCAACCTGCGACCGAACACCACCATGTCAAAAGCCCGTGGCACTCAGGGCTACCACCAGTCTTTTCTCACACCCGTCCAGGCACAGTCTCCACCGCCTCCCAGGGCAGTCCATCCCGACCCCCCTGATGTAGAGCTCCCTGCGAGCCCGCCCGCCCCCGCAGCCCCGCACCCGTGGTGAGCGGCGACTTCTGCGGGCCCCACTTCACCGCGGGGTGCACGACGGCAACGCGCTGGGCGCCGGGCCCCGGGGCCAGCGGAGACGGGGCCAGCAG